>VWPU01040839.1:0-70653 GCA_013398955.1 Callaeas wilsoni
AATGGTTGAACTCAGTCATCTGAGAGGGTTTCTCCAACATAAATGATTCCATGATTGAACCTCTTTTTCAAATGTTGGATGAATCCCTACAAATCGTTTTCCCTCTAGTTGCTCTGAAGAGAAAAAACAAAGAATAGATAACAAAATTCGGGGGGTTTTCCAAGAGCCATCCCTTGTCTCCTGCTGCCCATCCCTCTCTGCACCCATTGCTTGGCACATTTTCTTGCTGGCAGTGTCCAATGGCTTTCCAGGCCTCTTTGTCCTCAAAACTGTTTCCCCAGCGCTGTCAGGACTGCTTTGCCAGCTGTGAAATCACCCACTGACCGGCAGCCTCATCATTAGGAGAGGTGCCTTTATAGATCAGAGAATCAAAGATTCTATGACAGGTAGAATGTGCATGGTTGTGGAGCTCAATAAATTGTGTTTATGGCAGGTAAGATGCTCAGCTTTTGGATTTTAGCTGCTTGTTAACAGCAGAGCAGTAGATTCCTGTCACTGAAAACCAAACCTCTTCCTGACAAAGGAATGGGCTGACAACATTTTAAGTACACAATGGACACAGTTCAGGAAACAATTATCTTCCTTACTTGGACAATCAGAGACTGGTATTTACTCACAGAGCTGTTCCAAATCACAGTAATTAACTGTAAATTGGCTCTAGCCTTCTCCCTGGAAAAACCAGTTTTCCTGTCAGATTCCCAGCTGCCTCAGCCTTTCCTGGGTTTAATTTATCTACAAACAGCAGAAGTAGCTGGAATCTTTTCCCCTTGATTTTGCATTTTGTGCAATAGTGGCATTGTCAAGGCTTTTGTAAGGGAGCTCTGGGACAGAGAGCAGCAGAGAGAGCAACCCGTTCGATCCCAGGACCCCTCTCCCTCTGGGAATGACCCATTTGCTGTAGTGGATGGGATTCCTTTGGTTCATTCCCACAAAGAGAGGGGCTTTATGGGTGCTTCACTATGGATCCAGCACCTTCCGAAAGTTTAATTAACCCTTTGCATGAAGAGGCAGCATTTATCTGTCATTCTCGCTGTAAAATGTATCCAGAATTTAGAACTGTTTGTAAAAATATAATGTAGAACTCTCAGTATTTTAGTTAAAGGGATCACAGTGCTGCAAGATCCACAGGGAAAATTTGTACCTCGTGGGACAGGGTCTGCATTGATGTCTTTGTTCCAGAGCTACCTGGAAATTAATCACTCTCACGAGAAAATACCCTTTTCCACAATAGAAGTCTTTTCTTTCCTCTCCAAAGTGCTCTCTTTACAACTGTGGAGCTCCCAGAGTCGTTTCCCAGTTTTAGGCAGTTCAGATATGTCAAGAGAGCAGATGCTGGGAGTGACATTTTTCTGACACTGCTGCAGACATGTCCCCAGAGTGCAAGCTGACAGGATTGGGCTCCTTCTCCGCAGGAAAAGTGGAGCAGCACCTTTTTCAGTACAAAATGCCAGAAATTTCTTTTGCAATGCATGTTTTGCTCTAGTAGGAGATCAGATGAGGATAAATCTCAGCATCTGTGCCCATTTTGGTGCTGAGGTTGGTGAACAGTGTCCATGAGCGAGAACAGTTTTCGTTAAGAGTTCTGTGCCTGTTGCTTCACTCCACCAAACCTGTTCCACAGCCCAATAACCAGCACCAACAACTGCCAGACAGCAGTGACTCCCAGATATTGCCTGTGCTTGATCATAGAAACACGGAATGGTTTGGGTTGGAAGGGACCTGAAAGCTCATCCAGTTCCACACCCTGCCATGGGCAGAGTAACCTTCCACTAGACAGGGTTGCTCCAAGAAAAGGGCAGTCCAAAAATACTTGATGGCTTACTTTGCTGGCAGCTTTTCTAGCTTGAAAGGATAGTTATGGATAGGATTGGACAGGATTGGACAGGACTGGACAGGAAAGGATGGGATGGGATGGGATGGGATGGGATGGGATGGGATGGGATGGGATGGGATGGGATGGGATAGGATAATGTACTTGCCACCAACTTGCTGGAGCAGGGACCCTTGTTTTCCCACAGCACGATAAAGACCCCAAGCTGCAGGAGTAGGGACATAAGGCGCTGTGTGGCCATGGAGCCCCAGGTGGGGACAGTCCCTGGAGCAGCCCTTTCACTTGCAGCAGCTGCTGGAAGGGAAGCCTGGTCTCGTTTTCAGGGCCTGTTCCTGGCTTTGTGACAGTTTCTAAGTGAATCGGACAAATCTCTCTGTCTCAGTTCCTCCATCTGTGAAATCCATTTAATGATTCTTACCTACCTCACACAGCTGCTGCGTGGAGTCGAGGTTTAAGCGCCTGAAAAACATCTGATGAAAGGAAGTGCACGCTGTCAGGCCTCTGAAATCCTGGAGAACCAATATCCTCCCCCTCCCAGCAGACAGGCGCCTTGGGCATTGCTCCAGGTGTGGGTAGGTAGGGGCTGTGCATTTTCCCCCGGATCAGCAGAGTTCATTAAAAGACATGAAGCTACTCACAAAGAATAGGTTCCACATTTCAGTGTGCTCTGAAGCCTGAGTGCTCAGCAGCAGTCAAAGAAGCAAAAGGGATCATAGGAATTACTGAGACAGAAATAGAGGATAAAACAAGAACCCTCATTACCAGTTTATAAATCCACAGAGCACTCACGTCTTGAGTTCTGCATGCAGTTCTTGTTTTCCCCTCCCCAGCTCCATCTCAGCAGAGGAAGAAGCATTATATCCAGAAAAGGTACAGAGAAGGGCAAAAATTGTGATCAAAGGCATGGAGCAGCTTTTATCCAAGGAGAGAAAATAGACTAGGATTTGTCACTTTTGAAAGGAGATGACGGAGAAAAGCAGCATGTTGAAATGAGGTTGAATGTCACGCTGGAGAGGGGACAATTATTGAATATTCTTCATAACCTCAGAATTAGGAGACATCAAATGAAACTTTAGAGCAAAGGAAAGTACTTTTTTTACTCACATAACGAAGCGCTGGAGCTGTCACAGGTGGATGTTAGTGTAAAAAGCATCAATAGATTCCAAAAAGACGGGACAATTTGGGAAGGGGAGCTCAGGGAGCCTCTCCAGGGCTGTCAGACCCTGACACTGCTGCTCTCAGAGCTGGGGGTGCCAGCTGGGGGTGCTTGTTGTGTTCTTACCTCTCACCCCCGGGTTCCTGCTGTTGGCCAGGGCCAGAGAGGAGATGCTGAGCTGGAGGAACCTTGCTCTGACCTCCCCCAACCATCCAGGTCTTCCCTTCACGTGGCTGAGCATTTGAGACGTGTTTTCAGGTCACAAACATGGCGCGATTGCTCTGTGACGAGGAAGAATTTTGTGAAATCCGAAAACTAAGGTTTGTCTGGTTTAAGTCTAGCAGGCAGGTAGAGGGATGAGAGATAAAGAGGAGAGAGGAGGAGGCTCAGCTGTCTTAGACCCACTCACATTTTCCACCTCTGTTACATCCTCACAGAGCATAACATTCGAGCTCTTCGCCTCCCATAGGAGCACAATGGCATAAATAGTGGGATTGACACGGAGAGCTGCCTAAAATGCAGGTCAGAGCAGAATGTGGTCATGCCACAATCTGTATCCTGCTGGCTCCTCCGAGAAGGAAGAGCTGAATGGCAGAGAGGGGCCGGGAAGTGCTGAATGCACAAAAAGGGAACAATAGCTCATCAGGATTTCTGTGTGTCCATCTGGATCAGAAAGGCAATCAGACTGTCAGAGCTTGTGGGAAGGTGAAGGTCTGACAAAGTCAAGCCGTTTCCTTCCTGTCCTCAGGAAACACCCTTCTGTTTATCTAGCTTGGAGGCTCTTCAAGATTTTAGCAAATAATTTTGGCCTGTGGCCACCGCTCACATCTTCTGTGATAAATCTGCTTAGACTTGAATGATTTTTCCCTGATTACTTTCCCTGTGAGTGCTGCATCCACCCAGAACTGCAGCCTGGAGAAGGGCACACTCCTCCCTGGTTCTGGCAGAGAGAATGTGCAGCTACAAAGGCACCTGCAGTGACCTCGTGGATGGGGAGAGCTTGAGAGGTGCTCCCAACAATTCCTCGGGAGCCTAAGGATATAAATCTCCCAGGAAGCCCTTTCCTTCTGAAACACCAAAATGCACCTGAATATCCTAAAATATTTTACTCAACTGTTAGATAAGAAACCCAGTCACACACACAGAAAGTATTCAGTTATTGTCCAGCCTCGTCAGCAGCTGAAAGATGCAGTGTCCACAGTGCCAGGGATGGGGAGAAGGCCCCAGAATAGAACAGATGCCCATTTTTACTGGGATTACAAAGTAATGGTACCCGAGGCTGCCAATATCATCTTTCAAATGGTCTGGCTGAACTCACTGCAGCCCAGGCACAGTCAGCTGAAGAGGGGATTTAAATGTGATGCTCCAGACGTCAACTATTTAAAAAAGGAATGGAAGTAGGAAACCAGTGAGAAAAAGAAATGTAAATTCCTCACGACTCCTCAAGCATCATTTCCCCACAGAACGAGAGATTTCATCCAAAAGTTAAGTTAGGAGAAAATCTCAGTTGAGAAAAGCACTGGTTTGGACGTGAGCTTTTCCTCCGTACTTTCTGAAGAGTTTTTAGCTCATATAAACATCCTGCATGGTTTGTAATTCATCTGACCAGCAAACTCCTGGAGGATTTCGAGCTCAGCATTAAAAACTATTCACTTTCTGGGGTTTCATAGCTTCTGTAGGCTGCCTGTTCCAGGGGGAGCAGCTCCTGGATCAAGGTCACCTCTGTGATCTGAGATGAGCATCATGTCCAGCCTTTGACCACGGTGTGCACGGGGTCCCAGGTGCACAGGGATCACTGCCAGGACAAGGACGAGGGATGATCCTTACCCAGCTGTTTGAGCCTGCTCCTCCTCCACCCACTCTGCTTCTGGCATTTTGTGGGATGTGCAAGTTTGAATCCTCTTTTCCTGTCTCTCTGTTTGCTGCAGGGTGCTATGAAATGTGCTCACTAAATTGGTACCCATGCCAACACTTCTTTCCTTCTTCATTTTCCTTTCCTTTCCTTTCCTTTCCTTTCCTTTCCTTTCCTTTCCTTTCCTTTCCTTTCCTTTCCTTTCCTTTCCTTTCCTTTCCTTTCCTTTCCTTTCCTTTCCTTTCCTTTCCTTTCCTTTCCTTTCCTTTCCTTTCCTTTCCTTTCCTTTCCTTTCCTTTCCTTTCCTTTCCTTTCCTTTCCTTTCCTTTCCTTTCCTTTCCTTTCCTTTCCTTTCCTTTCCTTTCCTTTCCTTTCCTTTCCTTTCCTTTCCTTTCCTTTCCTTTCCTTTCCTTTCCTTTCCTTTCCTTTCCTTTCCTTTCCTTTCCTTTCCTTTCCTTTCCTTTCCTTTCCTTTCCTTTCCTTTCCTTTCCTTTCCTTTCCTTTCCTTTCCTTTCCTTTCCTTTCCTTTCCTTTCCTTTCCTTTCCTTTCCTTTCCTTTCCTTTCCTTTCCTTTCCTTTCCTTTCCTTTCCTTTCCTTTCCTTTCCTTTCCTTTCCTTTCCTTTCCTTTCCTTTCCTTTCCTTTCCTTTCCTTTCCTTTCCTTTCCTTTCCTTTCCTTTCCTTTCCTTTCCTTNCTTTCCTTTCCTTTTCCCCACATGTGACACGTTCTCTGACAACACAATTCCTGTTCCTTGCAGCCCAAATGCTGGACATGAAATTGCATTTTCTCTTCCCATTCGAGTAACTCCTTGCTTGAATTCCAGGCATCCAAGTTGCAGCCCGATCTGCATCCACTCTGGGCAGGTCTGTCTTGCCCTGGGAAAGGATGAAGTGTGTGCTGCAGGAGTCTCTGGCCATAATTCCATCCCAGAGAATGCATTTGCAGGTTCATGAAAGGCACTGGCTGGAGTAGAAGCTCTGTGAGTAATGACGTGTCTGGGTGAGAACCCCTCCGCCACTCCTGCGAGATGTAAAACCCATGGCGCTACTGCTTTCACCGCCCTTTGAGATGCTGCCCTGGGTTGGTTTGGGTCAGATTTGTTATTTTAGTGGAATCCTGCTGGGAAGTGTAGCAGGATAATGGGATTGTTTGGCTCTCCTGTCGTGCTCTTCATCAATAGATTTTTTTTTTCTGTGGATACTAAAATTTCCTCCATTTTAGAGGTGAGGAATTGTTGCAGAAAGAGGTGACCAGGGGCAGTGGTGGAGACAGGAGCACATCTGCCCCCAGACTCCCATTCTCTGTATTTCCCAGTCCTTTAAAGAATGACCAAACCATTTGAAAAATATCTAAATATCAGCTCTATTAGAAAAACAGTCAATAGATCATCCTGCTCATTTATCCCCATAGTATCCATCTGCAACTTATTAAAACAGGCTAGAAGTGAAGTCCTCAGTCACCACTTCATTTTTCTTCCTCTTTTGTTTGTTTGCCTGCTTACTTGCCTGGGAATTTGTTACACAGAGCCCTGGGAATGCAGAATGTATAAGAAAAAGAAATAAAAATACCCTCTCAGTGCACAGATTGGCCCCTGACACGGTGCCTGTTGAGCATCCCTGCACTCCAGGGTCACGAGGCTCCAATTCTTTTCACCTAAAACTCCTTGAAATCCATGGAACAGCTGTGGGATCAGCCCCTTTCCTTCTGAAGCTGCAACATTCACTGTGGAGCGAAGGACCTGGAGGTTTTTAGGTGGCACAGGAGCACTGCAGTGTCTGTGGGTAGGGACAGACCTTGAGTGAATATTTAGTGTGTGAGCATGATTGCCCTCTAATTAATTTCTCACAAACTCGGGACATCTACATTCCTCTGCCAGTGGTAATAGAGCTTTTTATTATTATTGTTTAGAAATGAGTATAACTTTGAGCTTCATTAAAACCAAATGCTTAATTGCACTCGTGGATCTCAGGTTTATCGATTTACTTAATTTCCCCTGTACAGTGCAGCAGAATAATTTATAATAGTTTCATGTAGTGCTGTCCCAGCCAAGTTTTGCTTCAGCATCACAATTTCTCAGACAAGTATGTGTTGATGGTTTATGTTGGCAGGACCTTTGCTTCTGCTGACAAGTTGGAAAAGAAAAATCCCATTTATATTTTGAGATTTCCTAAAGCCTGTTGATTTATGAAATACGACTGGCCTCGCTTTAGGTTTTGTTTTGGTTTTCCTTTTTAAGGGGAAAAAAAAAAATCTGATTTAATCAACAGTTTAAAAAGTGGAATTATTCTGTTAAATTGCATTTCCCTGATTGGGAGATTCCAGGCATGTGAAACAGCGATTAATGAAACATTAATTATGTGACTTACGCTTTAATTTCTTTTTGTTTGAGATGGGGAGAGTTCTCCCATCTCATACAGACATCCCCACGTGCCCACGTGGCTCGGAAGGGAGGACAGGAGGCAAACACCCGTGAGTTTTCCCGGTCCAGGGTGGATCAGCAGGGACGTGGATGTGCTTGGTTTGGTGCTGACCCCCAGACAGGAGCAGGGACCAAACCCTGAGCAGAGATGGAGCCAAATTTAACTCAGGCTCAGGACCACACTGGAGCTGCTTCCACTTGGCCTGGAGCCTGGGAGTTGATGTCTGGACGTGCTCTTGGGATGGATATTTTCCCTCCCTCTCTGCTACCAGTGATGGGGAAGACAGAGGGATAATTTCAGGTAGGGTTGGGATGGTCTCTTGGCTTTCCTGCCTGCCTCGTTTGCAAATCTTTCTGACTTCCCAGCATCTGTAGGTTTGGGACGGAGGAAAACGTAGATGTCGTGAGTTAGACACCTGACACTAACATTTGAATACTTTACATTGCTTTTTTTCCCCTCAGATATTTATAATCCTGAGAATTCTGGTAGTCTTTTGTCTGACAGAAATCCCACAGACTGGTCTGAAGGACTTGCTGAAATCTCTTTGGGATTCTTTGTCTAATCTTTGATTAGGGACCTGTAGTTTAATATACCATTTGCCACATTAATATATTATTTGCCACATTGGAAAACATGATATTGTTTAACATTAATGGCTCCTGAAAAATTGAGAAGTTCCTGGGAACATGGGCTGACTCAGGAGTGTGGGAGAACGGTGTTGAAGAGGGAGACACAGAAATGATGGAGGAGTAATAGAGGCTTCTTGGAAACACCTGAGGAGAGTGGAAGGAAACAGTAGCTGTGGATTTATTTTATTTGCCTCAGATTCTCAGTCCTGAATGACTGGTGGGTATTGTTCACACCAAAAAGAAAAAAAAGAAAGGAACCATAACCCTTGACTCGTTACATTTTTAAGGTGCTGTGCTTGGCACTGCATGATGGGGGAAAAATGCAATTGTAGGGAAAGAAAATTAGTCAAAACCAGAGAGCTGGCCAAGAAAATTCATATTTGATATTCATTATCTTATTACAGATGGTCACAAGCCAAGTGGTGATATCCTGTAGGCAGCACTCAAGGGATAAGTGTGCCTTAAACAAAAAGTATGTTTTCCTTTATGCCAAATCTGCAGATTTTCTTTTTCCTGAGATTGCTCCACAGGCAAAGTGAAACTGTCCTTAAAGGCCCATGATGTCCCTTGGGATGGGAATCAGACTG
This sequence comes from Callaeas wilsoni, assembly GCA_013398955.1. Classification (NCBI taxonomy): domain Eukaryota; kingdom Metazoa; phylum Chordata; class Aves; order Passeriformes; family Callaeidae; genus Callaeas; species Callaeas wilsoni. Next base: position 8,476 of record VWPU01040839.1, read on the forward strand.
GTATGCTCAGGAAAAACCCAAATGAATCATTCTGGGATCTGATCATTCGGCCATGCCCTCAGCAGCTGAAGGAAATGAGGGGTAAAGAAGTGGTTCTTTAGATCTTTCTAAAGAAATGGTTATTTAGTTCTTTTAGACAGAAGTTGGGTACATGAGGGATACATTGGAAGCGTGGCATTGATGTGGCACATTTGGGATATGAACTCCTGAAAATGAGATGCTCATTTTAAAATACAAAAAAAAAAAAAAAAAAAAAGAGACAGAATGCAGTAAGAGGATACAACTCTCTCCCTTTCTGGTGTAAGTAATTAAAGTAAATTAATTTTAATTTTTAAGCTTCTAATTTTGAAAGTGAATGTTCTAAGAAGGGCAAATTCAGCGTTAAAAATAAACCCCTTCATGCTTTTCTGTTCTTTCTGTGTTGTCAAGACAGGGAGCTGCTCAGGCTGGCCCATTTCAAACAGTGACTAATGGACTCCTGCCTCCAAAATTAAATGATTAATTGCACGAGGCAAAGGCAACAATCCTTATTTGATTGTGCTGATTTCAGGGCTGCTGCTTTTTGGAGCGAAGGGAATATGTTGTCCTAATTTCCCATATCCTCCGAGGAGCAAGGCAGCTCTGACAATAATTTAGAGCTGTGGGGTGTGAGGTTGCCCAAATCACGGGGTGACCTGCCCGGGGGTGCCTCGTATGTCAGGAGGGTTGCTGGGATGCTGGCTGGAGCTGCAGGGTTGCAGGGATAAATCAGAGCAGCTTTTCCAGCCGTGATCCATCACTCCCAGCACGCTGTGTGATGGCCAATGTGTCTCACCTGCTCTGCCAAGGGGGCTGAGGAAGCTGCAGATGAATTATCAGGCCCTGAGCCTTGGTTCAGGTCAGTAAAACAGGCTCCTGTGACTGCTGGCGGACAGATTTCGACATCATGGCTTTCCAGGCTGCTTTATTTTCTTGGACTTTTAGCTGTTCTAGTCGCCAGTAAAACGTCTGTTGGCTTGGCTGAACTGGTGTTAATGGTGCTCCATAGAAAAACTGTGCAGCCAGCTTGGAATTAATACTTCAGTTAATTTGTTAGCAGACCAAAGACTTTGAGTTTCTTCATCATATTTTCCTAATAATAGAATAACTAAGGCAACTTTTTCCTAATAATTATAATTTTGTTTTTAAATCAGTCTTCATAGTATCATTAACCTGCTTTTGGGTCCTTTTTCTGCTATTTTATCCTTCTTTTTTTAACTTTCTGGAAAATTGCACAGCAACACTGGTCTCACAGTGGTTGTCATGTCTTACCTTTGTCACAGCACAGACAGAAATAAAAAGAGCAAACACTTCTAAAACACCAAAAAGACCCACTAAGAAAGTAAAGTCGCTCCGTGCCCTTGTCCCAAGTGCCTCTCCAGCTCTCCAGGAGCCCCGTTAGGCACTGGAAGGGGCTCTGAGGTCCCCCTGGAGCCTTCCCTTCTCCAGGTGAACACCTCCAGCTCTCGCAGCCTGTCACACATCCAACCTTTCATCACCTTGGTTTGGCTGTAGCATCTCAGGACAACTGAGCAGGACCCAGCACAAAGACCCTCTTTCCTCTTGCAGGCTGTAACTTAAAAGAATTCACTGCAAAATCTGTGAGTTCCTCAGGGAGCAGGTGGTGTTGCTGTCGAAATTATTATTTTGGGCAGCAAAATGAGCGGAACAGGAATCAAGTGTTCCCGTAGCTGAGCTTCGCTCTGCTGCCCCAGCGTGCGGTATTTCATAATCCATCCTGACACTGCGAGGCCTCTTTGATCTGGCGGGGCCGAGGCTCACACCAGGGTTTGGTTTCACAGCTGTAATGCACACTGCAGACTGCAGTGAATGCTTTCCCACTGTACCTTTGCTTCCCAAAGCGTTTCTCCGGGCTTTTGTTCGTTCCCGTTTGCCGCGGCTCCGTCGGCGTCGGCAATGCATCGCTGGGAGAATGGAAAACAAATAAAACACAAACATCATTTTGCTCTGCAGTGCAGCACTTCAGAAGAGACAAATTTCTGTGAGCCATTGGTTCTTTTAAAGTATAGTGTGTGCTGCAATGACAAATGTACAGCTTTGATGTTTCCTGCTCCGCTCGCCCGTGACATTGTAAATCAGTGGTTTGCTTTCTCATAGTCCATCACTATTAAACTTGGTGTAACTCTGGTGTAGACAAGCTCCTGAAAACCACGTGTGTCACTCTGCTCTGCTCTGTCCCAGGGGAATTATTGTGTTTGAAAACAGCAGCTACATTCTGGAGCCAGTGGAAGGCGCTGCAAGGGAACACAAGATCTACCGAGCGGAGAATCTGAAAATAGCGCCGGGATCTTGCGGCCACCAGCTGGGCATCCCTGCCATGAGGGCTGCTGCCAGTGACACGTCACAGCGTTCTCCAGCTGGCAGGGTAGGTGGCTGATGTGCTTTTATGTGTCTGGTTGGCAGCACTTCCACGCTGCTGCCTACCACAAGAGTCTCTACTGAGCACAACATTAACCCACATCATCAGCTTCCCTTGGTGTCATCTGCTGAAGCGCAGGCTTGAAATGATTTGTTAAAGCTTTATTACTTTTCCTCGACTCTCCTTGCATAGCTTGCTTTTCACTTCTTTTCAACACAGGAAAGTTTATGGGTTCATATTACAGTCATATATATTTTGGTTCTTGTATGGTTATAACCAGAATTTAAGGCTCCCTAAGAATACTGAGCGATGTCTGGAAAAGTTCTTGCCCTCACAAGATGAAAGAGAACATGATAGCTGGGATACTTTGCTAATACCAGGTTTGGAACCTTTATATTTTAATAGAAAAGTCTCTTATGCAGACAAAACAAATTCTCAGCGTATTATTTTACAGATGTATTATTGTAGTTGCTGTGATGTTGGCAGAAATGTACGTCATGAGAGATGCATCTAGCTAATGGAAACTGGAAAATTAAATGAGCTAAAAACCGGGAAAAGGAAATGCTGCAACAAATGCATCTGCACACTGGATGAGGATTGTAGAAAGGGCTGGGTTAGGTGTTCAGGAATTATGTAACAATACAAATCTGCCATCAGCATTTATTAAATGCCACATATGGGGATTTGTACTTGCACACATGACTCAGGCTTTGCACCAGGTCCATTGTTAAGGAAAGCAACCTAAGTGACATCCCTAGATAAAACTTGTGGAATGGAATTAATTTATTTTACATTTTAAGAATATTAAATATTACATCTAAAGCATTACATCTAAAGCATTAGCCTTTGCACATATCCTTTTAAGAATCAAATGTATTGCTAAAAGTATATATGGCTGGAAAACATAACTTTTTTAAGGTTTCCCCAAATTATTTGTGACTTTGACTGAATTCCACTGAAGTAGTGGAATGCAATGAAGAAATAAAATGTGTGCATGTGACAAGCTGATACAATCAAAGCCATTTTATTATTACCCTTATGGTTCTCCCATTTTGCTGGTGGCTTCAACTACATCCCAGATTCCACTTTAAATATCTGAAAAATATTTTTGCTGTGGTTCAGTGGACATAATTATAAAACCTGTCAGCAGTCACATCATATGGACAGGTACAACATATTTAATGAGTAAGTTGGTTAAGCTTCTAATGCAGGAATTTTGAAAGCTGTCAAATGTAATGTGCGGAGTGAGTTTTCATATTTCAGTGTTGTCACTAGGCAGTCTGTCAGTGGGCACGTTGAATAAAGATGACCTGCAAAGTGGGGAGACGTAAAGCTGCTCCAAATCACACTGGGTGACAGAATTTAGCAGAAATCTGGTCTAAGGTCCAGGGCATGATGAAAATATTTGGCTTCCTGACAGGTCTGGGGGAAGATTTTTGTTCGGTTTTTCCCCCGACTCTTCACTCAACCACCTACATGAAATTCTTAGTGAGCAGAGCTGAAATGTGAGATCAATCTATCAGCAAGGGTCTTTGGGTTAGATGTGAGTACAGATAAAGGATGGGACAAGGGGCAGACTCAGCTTCCCAGCTCCAAACGGGAGCTTCAGTGGAGCAAGACAGGAGATGCAGAGGATGTTGCAGATGGGCTGTGCCCTGCTGGAGCAGGGTCTCTGCGAGTACTGGGTTGTTTCATGACTCACTGGACCCTCAAATTGCACCAAGGAGCATCTTCCAGCTGAGCTCCATTGAGATAGGACCCTGCAGAATGTCTGGAGTGTAGGACAGACCCTGCAGTAGGGAATTTTCTCCGTAGCCACAAAGAACAAAAGAGCCGTTTTGGTGGTGCTGGTGACCAGGCAGGTGATTTTTTAGAGCGTGGAGAAAGACAGGCTGCACCACTGCAGTGTCAATCCCAGCCATGCCAATTCCCAGGCAGCAAAGCCTGAGAAAAGACTACAGCTGCTGGGACAGCAGGTTTGTGACAGGATTAGGTGTGGAAGAAGCAGAGGAGAGAGACAATGGTCAGTGGAACAAAGCCCATTGTCCCCCAGCTCTCATGGCTGCGTCATTGACTCTTCATTTCAGTTCTGAAGGATTAACTCAGCAAAGGGGTTGTGCACCGATGCAGCTGGCTGCAGAAAGCAAGCTGAAAGAAGCCATAATTAGGTATATTTCATAAATAAATATTGTATCCTAGGAATGCACATAGCCTTTGGGCAAATCTCAGGAACAGATTTGTTATGCAAGTCAGTCACCAGAGGCTTATGTGATTTTTATACCTGCCGGCCAATTTCTCTCCAGCTCACTCTCTCCAGTCCAAACAGATTTACTCTTGGTAAGAGGGAAATGTTTTAAACTGACTGATGTAACAGAGCTCTCCTTGTACCTTTGAACTCCGATTTTCCTCTATCATCTTTTTTTCTTCACTTGGAGGAGGATGAGAGGCGCCTTGGAGCTGCATCTCCTTAGGACCTCATAATAAATTTCAGGGTGTGAGAGTTTTAGTGTCTGAGAGGTCAATTGCATCACAAACCTCAGCCACATGGCCATTTGCCTTTTGTGGCACCTCACTCACGTCTGAGCGACATCACACCCCAATACCAGCAGTTTTCAAAGTCTCTACCTCAGCTCATTTGCCAGAGCCTTTTATAAGTGTAATCCTGTCAAGTGTTTGGTGTTTAGTTCATTAACAGCAGCTTTTACTCCTCTCTCCATCCATAAATATTGTCCAAATGAAATTTAACTCTTTTCAAGGTGTTGGAGTTTGCAACGCTGTTAAATATGGGTTTGAAAGTCAGATACTAAAGATTGCATCATTCACTTTCCTCTAATCCTTGCAAAACATCAAAACCATTAATCTGCAGATAAAGAAGAGGAACAGTTTGATAATGTGAAGAAAACTTTGTGAAATTTGGCTGGAAGGAGATGTCCAGCACTGGCTGTGCTTAGGGGATCTCTCAGTTTGCCTTGGAACAGTTCTCCTTGGAAAGCTGTAGTCATGTTTTAGGTTAAAGAGCTTTGCTGCAGCTCAAGACACCATGGTCAGCTGTAGGTCACACATCTGTTTAAGGCCTCTAAGCTCTGGCAGGAAGATCAGATATTCTGCTGAGACCTCTTCTCCCTAAATGTCCTATTCCAGGCACAAGGAAGGAATGATAGGATAAATGCTCAGCTGCTGTAAATCACAGAACTTTTACAGGCACTACTAGGTCACTTAAATTTAGGGTAGCAAAGGAGCTGTGATATGTTTTGTACTCTTACAAAACCATTTCACTTTCTTCAGTGATTTTGTTTTTTCAGCTAAACATTATGATTCTTTTAGACCTGCATTTTGTATGAATATGCAGATATAAAATTAAATGTGTGCCTTCCATTTTTCAAGTATTAATTTGCTTCCCCAGACACTGACAGTTCGTTCTGCTTTTTTTTAATTTTTGGGTTTTTCTTCCTATACAATTTATCAGTTGACTGCTTGACCTCTTCTCTGCTTCATTCAATACCCCTTTATCTTGGATTTTTCTTAGTAAGCAGTTTGTCTATTGTGTGAAATGTTTGTTAGAAGTTACCTCATCCCTCCTTTAAATGTGGCTTGGAAACAGCAAAGGTCTTTCTGCTAGAGGGGATATTCTCCTGTGAGGAAAGATAACTCAAACGTTTCAGCTGCAGAAAGCTGAAAGGTTGAGAGAGATTTTGCACCACTCTGCTTTCTGTGATCAAATCCTGAGGGGCTTTGTAAGTAAGGAAAACTTCCATGAGGAGGAGGAGGAATACACTACAAATCTGTATTTAGTAAAGTCCTAGTAAAAGGTGGGAAATCTGAGACACTGTGTATTTTGTCTTGCAAGAAATTTTTTTATTTCTCTTCTTACAACTTTGTTGTATCGAGGCTGAAAACAAAATACGACTTTCATGGTTTTTTGACAGTACAAGAGGGAGACTCTGAAGACAACGAAGTATGTGGAGCTTGTTATTGTGGCAGATAATCGTGAGGTAAGGAACTGCAAAATAAAAAGTTATGGGAAGCGTGAGCAGGAAAGGGGCAGCTCGGTTCAGTTACCATGGTGCTGCAAATAAGGTGCTTCAGTCAATAACACGATGGTTTCCTGAGGTAAATCATCCTCCCTAATTAGGGCTGAGCAAGGGAAGGAATTCTTAAGATGGGACAATACTGGTGCTCAATTGCAAAGTTTCTTGCAATGCTTCATAAGGAGTTTGACTCTGAAATAGCCGGGGTGTCTGTCAGCATGGAAGAAGAGGCAAAGGTTCACTCCTCGAGCAAGTGAAGTCCTCGCTGCCATTCACTGCGCCCTCAGTGGGGCTGTCAGAGCCTCTGAAGCAGGGCTTTCCATCCCACTCCGTGGAGCACGACTGCCTTCCTGATGGCTTGCAAAGGGAGCTTCAAAGCACCCAGCACTGGCTGTAAAAATGTTCCACTGAGCTGAATGCCAAAGATCTGAAACTTGGCTTGAATTCTTTTTCTTTTTTTTTTCTTTTTTTTTTTTGTCTCCTTGAACATTGCTACTTAGGGAATTGCAATCACTCTCTGCAAGACTTGCTAAGAGAAAAACTTTTTCCCAAAACATCAGTCCTGAAAAGACCCCTATGTAACACTTGGAGACTTTAAAATATTTTCATGAGAGCCAAAATCCTGTCCCACAGCCTGTGTTTCTCTGGGGGCAGACTGTGGTCCTGTGAGTCAAACCGGAGTCTGCTGGTGGCTTTTGGCTGCACCCTAATTCCCAAACATCCCTGATGTGCTGCCTCTTGGGGGGAAACTCTGTGACGTTTGTGCTGCTGGTACATTGATCCTTTGCGTTCCAAGTTTCAGAGACAAGGCAAAGACGTGGAAAAAATTAAGCAGAGGCTGATAGAAATTGCAAACTACGTTGACAAGGTAAGAACATGAGGATTGTTTCCCTTTTCCCAGCCTTACTAGGCTTTCTGAAGGATGTTGCCGTGAAATCTGTGTATCTTCTCTTAGTAAATTAAGAAAACCACCGTGCTCAGATCAGCAGCTTTCACCTCACCTTTTCATGAAGCTAACCCTGCAGCTTCCCTGGTGCTCCAGTATTTCAGAGCAAAGCTTCTCTCCAGCCAGGAAAAGCAAATTTCAACCTTTCATGTGCCCTTTGATGCACTAAGCCATGAGCTCTGCTCTGCTGTAGATGGGATGCAAAGATCTATTCTTTAGAACAAGCACAAATTAGCCCTAGGATTTATTCACCAGGGAAGAGGGTGGGGATAATCACCTATGGAACATCCTATAGGACATTCCAAAAAACGAGGATTATTTTGAAGAGAAATTTGGAGAACGATTTGCTGCAACAAGGGAAGGTCCAGTTGTAAGGCCAACAGAGGCCTGTGAAAACAGAATTAATGAGATGTATAGTCCAAGGAAGATGGCAGAATTAAAAATAAGGAAGCAGAAGTTGATGGGTGAGTTAGAGCAATAAGAGAGAGACATATGCTGGATTTTTTTTGGTCTTAAAATAATTTCTTGACAGTAAACAATAAAGGCTAAGAGTCCTCTAGAGTGGGTTTTGAACAAAATAGAGTTTATTTTTGTTGGGCTGTATGGTCAGAAAATATTAAGACTCTAGTAGTGAAATTATAACTGAGAGAGTCTTAATTTATCTGAGAACTTATCAAGTGATACTTCAAGGGCAATAGCTCAAGGAGAAGCATTCCTGATTAAAAACAAGCTGGTGAAGACACCTCTACCTCATCCATTATTGTCTTGCTGACTTATTGCCGGAGGACAGGTGTTTATATGTTACCTGCTCAAAATTAATTTTGCATATTGTAACGTATTTTTTGTTTCATGCTTAATTTATGCTCAGCGAACGCCGGCATTATGCAAATGATTGTAATGCATAGAAACAAGACAAAGATCTACTGTATGTTTTCCTCAGCCTGTCAGGCAAATCTGGGCTTGATCAATCCTTGACTCCTTCCTCACATCAGTCCCACATTAGAATTGCTGTCGTGGCTCTGCTAATGTTGCTCTGGCTCCCCTCTTGCAGCAAAAGGCATTTGCTGGTGGGGGAATAGAGAAAATCACTTGGTTTTATCTGCTCTGGGCAAGACTTGATGACCCTGGCTCATTTTGAGCCGTTACTGTGAACCACAACCTTAGCACAGCACAGTTCCTCTCCCTCTGGAACTGGATCTGTGCAGTCCCTGGGAGAGTCACCTGCCATGGCCAGGAGTTCAGTCAGAACTGAAGGATGTGGGCATGGAGTTGCAGGGCTGGGTAGGACAGGGAGAAGCAGGAAATCCCTGGATCTCTTTGAATGCCTTATGAGTATTGAGCTGGGTCAGAACTGTTTTCTGGAAGTCTTGGAATTATTTTGTTGGAGTCCTATCAGGTGTTTAGCCATGAAGAATAAATTGTTTTAACCTCTACGAGAAAAGCTCATTATGTTTTTATTGAAATATTCTAATGCAATGTGGTCTGAAATGGTTTTTAGACACCTATTCCTACTTTTCTCCTTAGTTCTACAGGCCACTAAATATCCGAGTGGCCCTGGTCGGAGTGGAAGTGTGGAATGACATGGATAAGTGCTCTATTTCCCAGGACCCTTTCACCAGCCTGCATGAGTTTCTGGACTGGAGAAAGCTCAAACTCCTACCTCGTAAAGCCCATGACAATGCCCAGCTGATCAGGTAGACTTGATTCTGCACTTGATACCCGCCAGGATTTTGGGGATTTGGGGGATTTGGGGGATTTTGGGGATTTGAGGATCGCTGTACTGAGTCCTTCCCCAGCGGCTAAGCTCTTGGAAGGAACACCTGTGCTCCTGGGGGTTTGTCTCTCCCCTCTGCAAACATCAAACCCAAAAACACTCTGCAGGGCCCTTCAGCAGATGCTTCAGATGAGTTTCCTTCCCCAGCCCTGGTACTCGAAGCCTGTCCTGAGTACAGCTCGTGTAGAGCAGTAGGTTGTAATAAGCTGCTGCATACTCAGGGTGTGAATTTACAACCAGTTCAAACTGGTCTGAGTCCAAACTGTCACTGGAAAAGGCTGTCCTGTTCTGACCCTAATGTGAAGCCTATTTCTTGATGAAAAGACCTCAGTGTGTTTTAAAACACTGTCTAAATTAGACAATTCATTTGCTTTTGTGATTTAAAAATTAAACCATAAACATATTTTACCCCGCTGCTTTTTCCTGGGTTAAAGTCATTGAGTAAAGGTTCCTGTCAACCCAAACCAGTCCATGGTTCTGTGAAAGTAAAAGCCCTCTTAAAAAGAAAAATTAAAAGGTAAGAGGAACACCTCTTTCTTGAATCAGGTATTATTTTGATCAACTGACTATTCTTTATACTAAGCAGATAAACACACCCGATGTCTCAGTAATTAAAAGGAGTTATTTACTTCTTAGGTTACCTGAGTAAGAATAAATGGAGCCTTTCCAAACTGTCCCTCACGAGATATTTGATTGCTCTCTGTGTACAATAACGCTTTGTTTGAAATTATTACATTCCAGGCTCTGCATCATCACAAGTAGCACATAAACTTCCCCCTGCATTACAATAACCCTTCTTTGAGTTAGAGACATTATTTTTATGCTTGTATTTCTCATCCCAGCTTCAGTCAGCAGAAACTAAGAAAGGGAAGATGGGTCCTGTTGCAGCAGTAAAAACGAAGGGGGGTGATCCAGTGGGGGTGATCCAGAGGGCGTGATCCAATGGGAGTGATCTAAGGGGGGTGATCCAATGGGGGCGATCCAATGGGGGTGATCCAGTGGGGGTGATCCAGAGGGCGTGATCCAATGGGAGTGATCTAAGGGGGGTGATCCAATGGGGGCGATCCAATGGGGGTGATCCAGTGGGGGTGATCCAGAGGGCGTGATCCAATGGGAGTGATCTAAGGGGGGTGATCCAATGGGGGCGATCCAATGGGGGTGATCCAGTGGGGGTGATCCAGAGGGCGTGATCCAATGGGAGTGATCTAAGGGGGGTGATCCAATGGGGGCGATCCAATGGGGGTGATCCAATGGGAGTGATCCAATGGGGCTGATCTAATTGCAGTGATCCAATGGAGGGGATCCAATGTGGGTGATCCAATGGGAGTGATCCAAGGGAGGTGATCCAAAGGGGGCGATCCAACGGGGGTGATCCAATGGGAGTGATCCAATTGGAGTGATCCAATGGAGGTGATACAATGGGGGTGATCCAATGGGGGTGATCCAAAGGGGATGATCCAAAGGGCGTGATCCAATTGGAGTGATCCAATGGAGGTGATCCAAAGGGGGCGATCCAAAGGGGGTGATCCAATGGATGCTCCCAGAGCTGGGACACTGTGGTTCAGTTCAGCTGAGTCAGCACAGCCCATCTGGGTTTCCGTTGCTTTAGACCTGCAGATGTGAGGAGCTGAAGCGGGGTCATTGTTTGAGATTGGCAGAAATACAAAACCCAAAGTAGCAGGGGGGTCTCTTGGCGCTGACTGGTGACTCTGTGTCTCCTCTCCCCCTCTCCACCCTCCTGCAGCGGGGTGTACTTCCAGGGGACAACCATTGGCATGGCTCCCATCATGAGCATGTGCACAGCAGAGCAGTCTGGAGGGGTCGTCATGGTAAGTGGGGCAAGGCCAGCCCTCAAACTGGCCCAGCTGGGGTGACACCGTATCAGGTTCTGCAGTCCTGCATCCTGAACAGCAGTATCAGCCCCATTTGTCCCATTTTCCATCTCTGCATTGTTTATATCCCCGTTCAGATTGCTTGTAAATGATAGTTTCCATAGTGAAGAAAAAACCAAAATATTGCATTAAAATATAGCAGGGCCTCTTTGCAAGAAGTTTATACCTCTAATTGTTATTGAACCAGGTGCTGAGGTGCTGTGAAGGAAGAGAACCAGAAGATGTATTTGTTATACACTTGGGCATACTTGTGTTACAGGCAGCAGCAGTCTATCCTGAATCTTTTATTATATTGATTTTATTCTGTATTTATAGAGTTTCCTGTGTTAGGCCTTATTTTCCATCTTTGCAGCAGTGGTTTTATTGCATTGCCAGACAGCAAGAACAAACAATGGCAGCATTTATTCCACCTGAGTCTCTCCCAGGGTATTCCCGTTGTTGTCAGATGCAAGACATGGTGAGCACACAAGCAAACATCTTGTCCAATTTCTGGAAGGAGTTCTGCAGTATTTTCTTTCTGTTTTTTTTTTATTTTAATTTGGAACAGTGTTTTGTGCTAAGATGGAGGGAAGCAGCTGTAAAATAGAATGATCAAATCACATAATTTGGAAAACGTTGTGTCAAAGTTGTAGAAAAGGCAAAGATTTCAAGCTCTTGGTAGCTTGAGAAGCTGAGTCTGTAATTGCTGTCTGTAACAATCATTCACTGGGTCCCTGGGGGAGAGGTACAAAAGGAAAAGGAGGAAAAGAGGAAGGAAGAGCTGTAGGAGTCTCCCAGTGCACTCCCAAGTCTTGGTAAAGGCACATGTGAGGCACACAGCCCCATTTTACCCATTTGACTCAGCCCTGCAGTCACTGCTTTGGCTTTATCTGCAGCCAGAGATGCCCTTAATGATGACTTTTTTGTCCTTTTAATTTTTAGCATAAGATTTAAAACACTCCACAGTGTAATTTACTGCCAAGTCAGTTCTCTTCACTCTGGAAACTGTCATTTTAAAGAGAAATAATTACAAATAGTTCATTCCAGTAACAAGAAAACAAGAATCAGCATTTCTCTAGAGTGTTCTCATAGAGAAGGGCCTGATTTATATATCCAGGAGAAACCCAGGGTCTGTGGATGAATCCTGGGCCAGGCTGAAGCTTCTGTCATGAAGGGGAGCAGGATGTTACCCAGAGACTCAGTGAATTTAAGCTTTTGAGGTGCAAATTAACTCAAAGCTTGCACAGAATGACCACCAATGTTCTCCAGCTCTTTAAGCAAATCCTCAAAAAGCAGCCAAATCCAAACGAAGCAAACGCTCACCCCAAAACCCGAAAGTGCAGCTGCCCAACCATCCCCTGAGTTAACAAAGGCTGATTCAGGCACAGACAAAACATATTTCTATATATTGGTACCTGTACCCTGGCACAGCTGCCCAGGGCAGTGGTGGAGTCCCCATCCCTGGAGGGATTTAAAAGCCCTGTGGAGGTGGCACTTGGGGACATGGGGCAGTGGTGGCCTTGGCAGTGCTGGGCAATGGTTGGACTCCATGATCTTAAAGGTCTTTTCCAACCTAAAAGATTCTGTGATTCTATGAAAGAATGACTCACACTCAGCCTGGGAAGGTGAGGGGCTCAGATGTTCCAACACTGGGCAAATGAACATTTGGCCAACCTCATCATTCAGCCAATTTCTTACCCATCCCACCCCCAGCACTCAACACCAAAAGCTCCCACAGTCTGAAACCTGTCCCGGAAGAAGAGACAATGACAGACTGCGTAAGAAATGACATTTGAATACAGAATCTGGAGTGACTCTTGTCTGATGTGATTTTCCTGGTTCTTTTTGCAGTTAGTCAGCTCTGCTTTATGATCTAAATTCCTCTGTCATGCCTCCCTGGGAGCCTGCCTGTCTCTTTTCTATAGGGCTGAGTTCTCTCAGTGGTTGACACCCTGTCTCCCATTAATTTTCAGAGAAACTCAAAGCAGGGAGAGCAGCCATGTGAGTGTGAAAAGCTTTAACAAGACCTTTATCATTTCATTTTCTGTGAAGTTTCTGTAGTGTCATAGAAAAACCAAAGAGAAGTTGACATTAAAGTAAGTCTTTGACATGATTCAGTCTTCATTCTTCTGTTTCCAAAGGTTGCCCACTGAATTAATGGATTTAAAAGTAAAATATTTCTGAGAGAAGAGGAAAGTGACTTTTTGTATGGACAGACAGTGATAGAGCAAGGGAAAAAGGTTTTAAACTAACAGAGGAGAGATTTAGATTCGATATGAGGAAGAAATTGTTCCCTGGGAGAATGGGTAGGCCCTGGCACAGGGTGCCCAGGGAAGCTGTGGCTGCCCCTGGATCCCTGGAAGTGCCCAAGGCCAGGCTGGACACCTGGGATAGTGGAAGGAGGGGTGAGACTGGATGATTTTTGAGGTCCCTTCCCACTCAAACCATTCTGGGATTCTGTGACTCTGAGAACCGAGCGAACACGCACTGAAAGTACCAGGAGCAGGGCATTTTCCTGTTGGAGCTGTAGGTGACAGTATTTAATTATTAGGATTTGATTTAAATCCCAGTGGAACGAAGGAGAATTCAGCTGAAAGCAGCTGCATGTTTTGTGCAACAGCTTACAATGTCTTAACAGTAGATGGTTGCTTATTCAGTGGTTGTGAAATGTGTTTGGTAATGACTTTAACTGCTCAAGTTAACTTTAAAAGACCCTGGTGGAATAAATCAAAGTCACATTGCTATTCATTTCTTTAGCCCTTGTGATACTTAAACGGTCTCAGTATCAAATGGAACATGTCACTGTTTGTTTTGATAATCTTCATTTATGCTGTCTTCAAATAACCTCTTTTGCTGAGGCATCACATTCCTTCTTTTAAAAACCCTCTCTAGAAGCTGATAAAATTGCATTCCAAGTGGATCTGAGCAAGTAATGAGAACCGCATGGGCTGGAATAATTGTTTGCCTATTCAAGTCCCAAATTACATTTCACATCATTTATTGCTCTGCTTCTGGAGTGGACTGTGCGAATCCTTGGTTTTAGTTTTAGTTGACAGCTTCGGAGTATTCAGAGAAGCACAATCACTGCTCAGTAAGTGGAGCAGATGCTGGAAAAATAAAGAAAGTCAGTTTGCTGTGTGTCTGGGTAGCTCAGGGAGGAGTTTCTGTCTTGACTAGGTAGCCCAAATTTCAAGGCATCATCCAATGAGTCAGTGGTAAATTACAAGGAATTATTTCACTGTTTCTTAATCTTCAGCCCTGCATTGTTTTCCATTTGAGTGAGAGGTTGTGCTCTTTTTATGACATCAGGTTCAATTACATTGAATTCTCTGACTATTCCATAAATTACTGTGTGCACAAAGATAAATCCATCTGTATCTGACCAGTATCTAGACAAGGCATCTCATTATGTAGGTGTTGTGCAGGACAAACTGCACACAAACTGGCTGTCACAAGATTTTTATATAAAGATTTTAAAATTCAAGGGAAAAAAATTTAAAAGAGACATTTAGTTAAAAGAAAAAACTCTTTTTAGTTTATTCCAATTGCAGAAGGAGCAGTTTGGTGTGTTCAGAATGTCTGTATTCTCTTCTCGATTTTGTTTGCTGTTTGAGAAACTATTTACAAAAAATATCAGCCCAGACAGATGAAAGAAGAAACTCTTAAATCTACCCCAAGTCATGTATTAAGGCCTCCATTAGTACACAGATAATGTTTTAGACAGCTTTACCTTTCACTTCTTTTTAGTCTGGAGTTTGGCTTAGATGATGCTGAAAGAGTTATTTAAAGTGAATATATTCATGCACGCTTCTGGAGCAGGCAGCTGTACACAGTAATTCCATTTACTGACTGATAAATAGTGGATCATGCATTTATATTACATGTTTATGCCTTCAGGGAAAGCCTTCTTACAAGTGCAGTGGATTTTTTTTCCCTCAAGGAAAATGATCGATGTGAAAAGGTCTCTTACTTGTGATTAAGCCAAAACATCATTCTGATCAGCAGCCTGTAATCAGATCATGCAGAAATGATTGTCCCAAAAATCAGCATTTAAAAAGGGATTAATCTTAAAATTTCAAACTGGCACTTTCAACATTTGGAATGTTCATAGGTTAAGAAGAGGCCATGGTAGATTTTGGCTTGCTTTGGCCTTTCACTTTAAAAAGGAGATTTTTAAAGGTTCCTGGTTTTTCTTACAAGCTTTGTGAAATCTTGGACATTCTGATATTAAAGAAACAGTCTGAAGCAAATTAAATAGACTGAGTGAAATCTCTTGCTGCATTTTTAATTTGCCTCCTGACACAAAGGATCTTCTCACTTCTCCCTCATCACACTCATCCTCACCCATAAATGACTGCCCTTTCCAACACTCCACATCTGGTGACCTCTCTCTGCCACTGCTGGGACTTGGGAGTTTGGGGGATTTCTTGAACAGCAGAACTTGAAGCCCCAATAAAGAGATGTTCACAGCTGCTCAGTGGTTTCAAATGTCTAATGGGGAAAGTGGGTGGCCAGACAGGCTGTCCCGAAATTCCCACTCTGCACTAGGTATACGTGGATGAGCTTAAAATTGAGTTTATTTAACAACTCAGCAACTGCAGCTGCTAAACTTATAAAACATTTCAAAGGACTGGCAATAGGACCTCAGAGGGGGAATGTGTGTCTTGAGTTGGGTTTATATGTTGAATTGTCTGGTTCTCCTGTGGATTTTTTTTTTTTTTTTTTGCAGGAACACTCAGAAAACCCTCTGGGTGCAGCAGTGACGCTGGCTCACGAGCTGGGGCACAATTTTGGGATGAATCATGACACACTGGAGAGGGGCTGCAACTGCAAAGCATCCACTGATAAAGGGGGCTGCATCATGAACCCCTCCACTGGGTAAGTGCAAGGCTGAGCCTGGCAAGCTACAGCTACAGTGGGACATCTGTGCTTTCATTTTGTGCCTCAGGAACATTGAAAGGTAAAAAAAAAACCAGAGATTTTTCAACACCTGTTAAATCTTCCCAAGCAGAAAAGATTAAACATGATGTCAGAGCACAACACATACCATTGCACCTTTCTATTCCCAGGTTAACAATATGAGAGACAAAAGTGTTGTAAGCAACTGGTTAATTAAAACAAAAAAAAACCCAATAAATCAATCCACAACCAAACAAACTGCATTGCAAGTGTTAAACCAGAATTTCACCTTCTCTCATCTTGCCAGCTGAGCATCAGTCGCAATTGGAAATCAGCCAAGACTGAGATGAGTGGGCAGGAAATCCAGTAATGCAGGAAATGCACTATTAGAGCCTGCAAACTTTGTCTCATGCAGAGCAGGTTTTTAGTTTGGCACAAACTTTTGGTGTAAGCGTGGAGCAGTGTTAGCATGTGAGAAAATTAAATCTGTAAGGTCGGTGGGATTAAGGCTGTTCTGTGTCCAGAGGGAGATCTTCCAAGAAAAGAGATTAGAAATGTGGGAAATGCAACCAGTGAACCCGTGGTCACTTCTGTGAGCGCAGGGCCAGGAGCTGGACTCAATGCTGCATTTGGGTCCCTTCCAGCTCGGGATATTCCCTGATGCCCTGTCGGTACTGAAGGGTAAAGGCACCGTGCCCAGGGACAAGAGTGTTTTGCGGACACTGCAATTCCAGGCACCCTGGGCAGAGTGAGCAGTCACTGCTTGCTGGGATGTATTTTAAATTCCTGTTGAAACGGAAGGATATGAGGAACAAGTTCTCCATGTCCATGTTCAAAGTAGGACTGAAAGGATTAAATTGAAGTGAGATTTGCCAGAGCTCTCTGATGGTAAGTCATGTGTTAGACTGGAGCAGCTGCAGGAATTAGACTGCCTGCGACTGGAATCCAGTAAGAACCAGTGAGGCAAATGTCTGCCAGCGGTGTAGGTACAGCTGGATGTGCCTCAGGACAAGGGGATGTTCTCTGATGTCCCTTCCAGCTCCAGCATTCACTCTGTGTGCTTAAAGATCATCTGTTGCTTAAAAACCTCTTCTGGGAATTGTGATCAGCTCTCCCTCTGCCTTTTCCAAGACTGCAAGTTTCTGGGAAAGAAGGGGAGCAACCTGGGAGAGGCCAGGGAATGTTGGGCAGGGTTGCTCCCTGCTGGTCAGCCCAACAGCAGCCTTGGAATTCCTTCAAAGGCAAAGCTGTCACTCTCCATCAGGGCAGAAATTCGGATTGTGGCCAGAGGCCAAGCACAGCAAGTTGAGAGACAAACAAAAGAGAGTTGTGAGAGCGGAGGAGAATGAGAGGGATTTTATAGTCTGGAAAAGAGAAATAACTCGACTGTTCTGAGACAATAGGTGGTAATTATCCCCAGGGAACTGCATCCTGCACGGATCAGGGCTCTGTGCAGGCTGGGGGATGGAGTGAAGAGGGACAGGGCTCTGAGGTGATGTGGTTGCTGGTGAGCAGTGGGCAGGCAGGGCTGGGCCCTGAGCTCCTGAAGGAAGCATTCCAGCTTCTGTCAGCTCAGCTGAGCCCCTGGTTCTGCATCCCGCTGCTCCACCTCGGGATAACTACAGGGATGCTCTCAGGACAGAAATCTCTGGACGCTTTCTGCACTGATTTGGGGAGAGGGGCATTAAACAGCTCCTTCCTCATTCTGCCTTCACGCTGGAGTCCTTTGGGTGCGTCCGGTCCCGTCCTGGCCGCTGGATGTGCCGGTCCAGACGCTGGGCTGGGGCTGGCTCAGGGCAAGGTCAGCGTTCCTCGGGATGTGAGGAATGGCGATTCCACCTCTCACTCCTTGGGGATGACTCCGAGCAGCTCAGCTCCCCCCTGGGCTCTGTGGCCCCCCGGTTGGTTCATTCACCCCAACACTGGGGTTTCCGTAGCACCTTCAGGGTGGAGGCCGTGCCCTCCTCCAGCACCCCACAGGTTTGGGCAGGGGGACTCAGCTCCCCTTGCAATGCCCTCTCTGGATTTTCACCAAACCCCATTCCACTTCTGCCTGAGGAGGAGCTGTGGCCTCCACAGCTCTGAGCGGGCTGTTTTGTTAGCACTGGTTATTGATTTAGAAACGGAAACTTTAACTTTGGCTTTATAGCCTTAGGCTTTATCTCGACACCGTGCTGTCAATCTGTGATAAATATTCCTGGAGAACACTTTATGCCCTGAGCCAAGCTGCATTTCACCTATTTCAAATTAACACTTTGAATATTTAATTACCCAGCGTGTCTCACCTGTAGCAATATTCCCTTGAGCACCATTATTCAAGGAACACTGAAAAGTTTTCCTCTCTGGAAGTGCGTGTCTGTTAAGGGAAGGCCAAACCAATGCTCCTTATCTCAAACGCACTCTGGAATAGCCAAAAAATCCAAACTAAGAGCATCCCACATCCATTTAGAGAGACAGCCTGCTCTCAGTGTACTCGCTGCACTCACTCTCTGCTCTTCTAATTGGTTTTGATGCCTTGGAGAGGCTGCGCTGGAGCAGAGGCTGGGCAGAGGGAAAGGATAACGGGCAGGGATTTATGGAAAGGCCTTCCCAGGGCGCACCTTGGGCAGTGCAGGAGTCTCACACAGACTGCACCCAGGATGGACACAGCCACACGTTTTTGGGACAGATAGAAGTTCTGTCCATTTGCATATCAGAGGTTAATTGTCCAATTCCAGCTTCAGGCAGTGCAGTCCCATTCTCTCAGTTTGCTCCCCCCCAAATCAGTATTGTTTCCATTTCTCAGGGCCTGAGACCGTGAGGTGTCCTTGACTCTCAGGCCGGGAGAGGAATTGTTGCGTCTGACCAAAATGGGACAAGCAGTTGCTGACACGCTGTATGGAGCTCAGAGTGACACACTAAAGAATTGCAGGATTACAAATATATGAAAATATAAAAGCTAGAATCCTAACGCATCAGTTTAAGGTAGATTTAAAGAATAAAAAAAAAAAAATCTAGCTGAAGTTAGTGTAAAAAGCACTGAGAAGTCCTTATCTGATGTCTACAAAAATTAGGAAATATCGAAGTTATACCAGAAAGGCCTCTGTGAATTTAACTTGGGAGTCGTTGGTGTGGTCGTGCACAAAAAGGAATGTTTTAAGGCTTTTGACTTAAAAGGGATTTCATCAATTATTGTAATTTCTTTCAGTTCTTCTGTTTCAGTCTTTGAAGAGGTCTTGGAAATTACGTCTTGATGGGAAAAAACCTCCAGGGATCAGGGTGGAATTTAAACTCTGCTGGATCTATCCTTTAATCAGCTTCCTATAGTTTTTATTCTTGAAAGATACCAGCAAGATGGGCATCAGTTGTGTGTGAGCTACAAATGTCTAAAGACCTACTACTTTAGCAAAATGTATTTTTTATAGCATGAGATCAAGCACAAAACTCCACAAATTTGTGTCAGACCAGGACTTTGAGAGATTCAGATATCTGCCATGAAAATCACATAAATCCTTCTGTAGAAACGGGGGTGGTTCCTATAAAAATACTATTAATAAGGAATATTGAGTACTAAAATTAATATTTAGTACTAAGGAATCTTAATATTTAAATATATTTAATATTGACACTAATCATATCAGTAAGGAATATTTAATTCACATTGTCCTCTTTTTTATGCATCTGCTGTAATGATATTCCTCTAGGTTTTTTAATTATTTTGTACATAGCCCATTCCAAGTGAAAAAGAAGGAATATCAGAGAGATTTGTGAGTGTTTTTACTGAGATCTCATTATCTGGAAATGAAGGAACTAGGTTGAGCCAGTGAGGCCACTTCAGTATTCCTCTCATTTTCCAAATATCTCTCTGAAGTGTCCCCTCTTAGGAGTGAAAATACTCCTCCTGCCAGGTAGATAAATACCAAAGAGTTCTGGTGCAGCCCAAGGCGCTGGTCTGGATTTGTACCCTTGCAAATGTGAGCAGAATTCAGCACTGCAGAGCAAACTGCTGCCAATAGCAGCACTTTTTTATTTAATAATTTTGGAAATGCACTTTTTACACGTCCTTCTTCACCAAAACTGAGCACAGGGACATTCGTGGGGGTTGAGGTCAGGTGAACTCCCACTAAGAGGTTGAAATATTGAGTTCAGATATGTTCGAGACTTTTTGCCATCCTTAAGGGAATTTGATTTGAAAATTTTGATAGTTGTTCTTCTCCCCTCCTGAAAAGCCAAGGGTTGAACTTCCCCTCAGCCACTTACCTGTGTCCTTCAGTGCTGTGCTCTCCCAGTTTCCACGCAGGGGATCCACGCTCAGAACTTGTCTGCAGGGAAGTGAACACGCTGGAAATGTGTTCTTGCCTCCCTCTTACAGGAGTGCTCCGTGATGCCTTTCCACCTTCTCTTCCTAGGTGAGGTTAATGAGAGCAGGAATCCTCCAGGGACAGGCAGTTTCACCGATGCTGACCCTACAATTGTCTTCTTCCCTTTGGGATGCCCATACCTGCAATAACAAAATCCTCTTTCCCTGGCCCCTGGCAGAAGTGTTTTCTCTTCCCAGGATCATTTCTTGTTGCTGGATGACCCCAGCCAGGGCTAATGGAAATGGCTCCCAGGACACAGCCATTTGTTCCATCTCTCTCTGCCTTCCCATAGACACAAGCTGATGGAAAATGAGGAAAGGGCTGCTTTGGGGTGTTCCCCACAGTCCCCTTTGCACCTGGATATGGGAATGGTGGAGATTTTTCTCATGTCTTTCCTACTACCCTGTACCCCATTGCTTTCTCTATACATTTATTATGAGCTGGAACACCTCACATTGATCTCCTCAAAGCCCATGATGGAGGAAAGATTAAATAAATGTAAAATAATTTAAAATATAGGAAAATATAAATGCTCTATGGGCTATTGTTTCAAGACATGAAACAAGTGGTAGATATTTAAGAAGTGGAGAATCTGATGTGTGAGAGAGCATGGCTATTGATATTTGCTTAGCAACCTTCTGAATGAAAGAACATCTCTTGAGAAACTTTTCTTTTGATCTAGTAGACCTGGTTTTCCTCTTTCTCCAAGAGTTCCAAGGCATATTCTGATTTACATCCCTTGATGACACACAGGAAGGTCTGGGCCAGGCACAGGAGGGAGGAAGCAGCTTCTTGAGGATACTTCCTCACCCAACAACTCCCCTTTGTCGTGTTCCTTCTGTGTGATGCTCCTTTTGAAAAGCCAAGAATGAATTGAACCCCTCTGCCTGCCTTTTTTCCCTCTCCCTCCTTGCTCTTATCTTGGATCTTTTGTTCCCATTTCCAATTTCCACAGCTAGAATTTAAAGATGCTCCGTGTTCCTCACTCGGTCAGATTTTAAATTGAATTTACTCAGATAAATAGGACTGGAAGTGTTACAGGGAAGTGGGGCTTGGGCTAGGACACTGCTGGTGGAAATTCCTGTTTTGTGGAGTGATGAACGAGAGTGAAAAAAAAGGAGAAATGAGCTCAATTTAACCTCTCAGCTACAGATTATTATTTTAGAGGATTTTTATGGAACGGTGCCTCACGGGAAAAAAAGAACAGCTAATTTTGAGTAATTGCCTTTCAGTACACAATTTCACTATAATTATTGAGTTTTTGGAGGCAGGGTCTGGGGGAGGAGACCAATTAGGAACACGGAAAGGGCACAGAGTAGAAATCATATGTAGAAAAACACGGGTTCATTTACTGTTGTAATTTGGAGAAGACATTTTTCTAACCAGTCTCCAAAAAAACCCTGCTGTTATCTGTAGGTTTTTAAGTAAAATTAAAACCTTTATGTTAGAATTACAGCAGGGAGACAATGGGAAGCTGCCTGTTTGTGAACGAGAGTGAGAGCAAAGGTGATCTGTTAAGACTCAGCTGAGTGACAGTCCCAAATTAAACTAATTGACTCGAATTAAGCACTGCTGGGGAGAAATGGGGGAAAATTAACCATGGGAAGCACCATCAGGTGGGCTTCTTCCAGGTACCACTGAAAAAGAGCCTTGGTACTTAGTGGGTTTTCATTCCCTCCAGGAGCAATCAGATGATCTGCACTGAACACTGACTACATCACTAGTAATTAAGGTGAGATAAAATATTTCAGTGGAAACAGAGTGGTTTTTTTCCTCAGCAGTAGTACCAGATGTCTGTGAGGAGCTCAAAGTGACACCAAGTAAGACCAGGAGCTGCACAGGAGACAGAGCAAATGTGAATGTTCCTGTTTGCCTCAGTGGGGATGAGCTGGTCCGTGGATGCTTTGTAGAAGTGGTCCAGGCATCCCAGGATGAGCTTAGGAAATATTTGTTTTCCACAGGCCAATTCCCAAAATATTCTTGAAAGGCAGCTCTGCTGCGAGTGAGAAAGAGCTCATTTCATGCTTTGCTTTCATGTGTTCAGTGGCCAAGGAGAGGTGCATCACACTTGATTTTGTGTTTATTTATGAATAAACACCCATTTCTGCTGGCAAGGGAAAGCTGGTTTTATTGGCTCCGCTCTATTGACAGAGTCTGTTGTCACAAATCTATTATCAGAGGCATCTAAAACAGCTGTTTGTTTGCTTTCTCTTCCTGCTCTCCTTCCCATTTCATGCCTGTTCCGTGCTCTGGAAGGCCTTGCTGATTTTCCTGGTGTAAGGGCTCTGACTCAATCTCTGCAGCGCTCGGACTCTGACCATTTCTCTGCAGTTTGTGCTCAGTGCAAGGGCAGGGCTGGCAGAAGCTTTGGCATTCACATGCAGCTGCTCCTGCAGCATCAGAACACTCCCTCCTCCCCAAACTTCTGGGGTCCAAGGATGCATCTGGAATGTTCCCCGGGGCCACTGAGGTGTCACAACTCGGATTAGTGAACCGTTCCTTAATTAAGTGTTAGATCCCAGGTGTGTGAATTGTATCTGTGTACAGGGTCTCTATCCAAAAGCATCTGATATTTCTGGTGGAAATGTGGGTTTGGGCAGAGAAGTTGGCCTGTGCACCCAAACCCCAACCTGGTTTGCTCCTGGGCTGCAATTTGCTTCCACCTCTGGTGAACTGGAGCAGCATTTTTGGGAGCTATGCAAAAGTCCAGGTGATGGGAGCCATCCAAAAGAAAGGCAAGGTTTGTGGAGGCAGGAGGATGTGTATTAATGAGGATTCCTCGGGGATCTGTCTGGCTGTCCAGGAGTGCCGTTATCCTGATGGAACTGGGGTAGATGAACTGCAGGACTGGGTCAGGCTGAGGGGATTCAGCAGCTCCTTCATTCCTTCCCTGGGGCAGTGTCTGGGGGAGCAGCACCCCACCATTAAAGCGTTCCAAGCTGGTGTCCTTTGATGGTGCTGAAGGTCTGGGCTTCCCTGTGGATCCCTCATTACCATTAATGAAGTTTAGAGCTGCACATCAAAAGCAGGCCAGTGGCAGCACTGCTGATTTTACACCGCACGAGTGAGTGAATATTTGCATCTTAGACGGGTGGCTGAGGGCTCCTGGAGAGCTGCTTGGCTCGCTGGGTTTGGGTCTCACAGGGTTTTCTGAGGAGCCTTCTTATTTTGTCATCTGCTTCTGTTCGAATTTGGAACTGCCACAGAAAAAAAAATTATTTAACTACTTTATAAACATGTAGTTAAATAAATAAAACAGTGAAAATCTCTTAAGGACAAGTTGGGAAAGTTGTAATCACTTGTGTTATTTGTTGTATAGCGTATTAGTTTGAACCATTTTCTCCTTTTTGAAAAATGATCTCAAGGAAGCAGAACATAAGGTCACCCCCCTCATTTTGGTCATTCAAAGGCTGAACTGGAGTCTCCAGATGTGAAAATATACACCCTCCAGAGATTTCCAGCACACTGCTCCAGGACACAGCCAGGTACGCCATGAAAACAACATCACCTTGAAAGGAAAAACACTTTTTTCAGCACCTCTCCAGAAAAATTTAAAAAGCTAAAAAAAAGACAAAAGGTCAGGGTGAAATGGGAAAGAAATCAGAAATAGTGTGGGAAAGGACACTTTAGTTTACTGAGTGGTTCTCTTTTTTTTTCTCGTAGACATCTTGCAGCATCTTGTAGCTGCAGAGCTGTTAAATGTTAGATAATCAAACCATTAGTAGTTAGCACAGAATTTCCTGACCCCTCTCAGTCGGTTTTCAGCTGTTCAGACCTCACTTTGCATTTTTCAGTCTGGCAGCTTAGAGCCATTAAACTCTGGAGTCAGCAGAACTATCTGGAATTACCTCTGTTACAATTTGAGGAAAATGAAATTATCTTTCAGATGTAAACAGTTTCTAATTAAACTCTGAAGCTGTTTATGTTTCCAAACCAGTCTGAGCTGAGCTCGGCACAAAGACAGACTTCTTTGTTGTCTTTTTCTTTTTTTAATAAAGTTGATATACTGATGCAATAAATTACTTGTGACAGAGCTAGGTCTGTTGTGCCAGCAGTGCAACTGCTTTTTTTTTCCAAAAAAAAAAACCTTAAGCAACATATCCCTCTGCCCCAGTAATTTAGCACATTGCATTCTGGTCCTTCCTTTAGTAGGAAACAGCCACGAGATTACAGAATAGATTTATGTCACTCTTTCCCTTCACTCCAAGTAGCCCCACGTCTGCAATGCATTTGGCCTTCTTTTTTTGTTAATAATTTCCATGCCTTGCAGATACATTTAATTTTTGTGATAAATAAGATCTGCACTGAAGAATTAGTAGCGTTGGTTGAAATCCATTTAATTTTTCCCAGTCCTTTGCAGGAGTGGGTCACTGTTAACAATTAGCATGCAGAGCTATGGGGCCAAAAAAAAAAAAAAAAAGATAATTGCTATTTATTTAGTTTAGTCTTTCCCATTTCAGTAGATGTGCTGTTAGAAGGGAAAATATTTGGCTTTGCTGATGTATGCTCAAGGAGAATTCGCACAGATTGACAACATGACTTTGCTGTAAGTGAAGCTGACAAGGAGAGAGGTGACTTCTCAAATGAAAACACATTTTACTTCTGGTGTGATTATTTATAGCAGATACTTAAGGACAGGCAGTGGTCTCTGCCATGAGATGTATCCACTTTTCCTGGCCTGGATGCTGGGATGAGGGAGCTCAGCTGCCTTTTGTCTTGTTGCTGTGATATCCGTAGGAAATACAGCTCTGAAAGGGACATTTTTCTCCTGCAGTGCTGCTGTTGCCGTGACCCACAAGAACAAATCATACGAGGACATTTCCCTTTATCTTGGCTTTCTGTTTCATCAAAGAAAAGAAAACAAACCCCAAACTTTTCAACCTGCAGGGGTAAATCTGTAGTGCAGTGCATGGAGAATTAAGCACCCAGTGTCCAGTTTTAATTGGTGTTAATGAATTCCAAATTCCTGGATTAAAAATGGAAACATAGCTTAAAGGGCAAACCCTTAAGGTCACATGAAAGCTCCTTTTTGAACATGTGTTGTGTGCCCAGGAGCACTTGAAGGAATTGATGTGGACTTGGAAGGCTGAATCCCTGTAATTAACTGATGCCCACAGCTGCGTTTGCCCCAGTTGTCATGGGAATCACAGAGCCCTTTGTGCCTGGCATAGATGTGCAAAATGTTTAAAATTTTACCCTGACAATTCCTTCCTGCAAAGTCATTCTTGATCTTTTCTAATGTCAAAGCCTGCCACAAAGTGCTGGGCACATTTACTGTGGGGTGCTGGTGGCAGCAGTGCAGGGAGGCTCCGTTTCAGCCTTTGCAAACGAGTGATGCAGCCCCAGCGATGTGTTAACGTAAGAAACCACCTATTTTAGAGTAAAAGCACTGAAAATGAGAGGTGAAATAACTTTGGTGTCCTAGAAAGCCTTTCTGTCTGCCTCTTATAGCATGGAAATTGTGTTCCTCTCCCCCCTCAGTGCTCTCCTGGCAGCCAACCACCCCCAGGTGAGAAATCCAGAGTTGGCTGGAAAACTCCCATGGACTTCAATAAGGCCAGGATTTCACCAGGATCCACATGGGTGGGGTTTTTTTAGATTTATCAAAAGCCTTTCATTCCTGTGAGTGAAAGTTTTAATTTGCTCATTAAGGATCCCTAAGTCTTAGATCATGGCTGGATCCATCCTGTCCTCATGGCTTGAAATAACGAAATAAATACAATGTGGCTGCTAATTTTTCCGTGTTCCAGCTCTGTGAAAAAGAAAGGGGAAGGTAGAAAAAGTGATTCCTTGTTATTATATATTTAGGATTTTTTAATAGTTCCACTTCCACTCATCTGAGGTGGTTTTGATATGGGATAAAGAGCATTTTTCTCGTAACAGAAGAAGGGAAAGTGGGAATGCTGGGGAAATTCAGACTGATTTCTGGCACTGTTTTTCCTCACTTATCTTTCCTCTGGATCTTCCCAAAGAACAAGAAATTGAGCCATGCTGCTTGCAAGTCAGATCCTCCTGTCTCGGAGTCCCGATTCATTAAGAGCCCGGGTAGTACAGATGTTAGGTACAATCAATATGGGCCTGTCCCCCAGGTATTTCTTATTCTCAGCTTTTTGCAGGGCTCAGATTCTTTTCTCCAGCACCCACATTTCACCAAGTGCCATTTCCATGCACTTCATTCTCTTAGTGCTTCTGCTCCTGCTCTTCCCAGCGGAGCAGCTTCTCCATGTGCTCCAGCCAGAGGGATGATCCTTGGGGTTTGTCTGTGCCAGGAGCTGGACTCGAGGATTCTTGTGGGTCCCTTCCAACTCAGGATATGCTATGAAATCTCTTCTCCCTGGCCTGGCTTTCTTCTGGTTGGATTTAGCCCTATTTGGGGTCCACTTCCCTTAATTTGGTGTCATTTGATCTGCTCACCTGATTTCCAGGCTCATCCTCACCCAAATCCATCTCCTGAGCCCAAGTACCCTCTTTATGACAGCTCTTTCAATCAATCTGATTCCCAAAGTAAGAATTTTTTTTATCCCTGTCTGCTCCTGGCCCATTTTAAAAAATCAATTCTAAGTTTTTTCAAGGGAGAAAATCAGAATGTAACTGCCTGGAACAAAAGCAGATTGTAAAATCATGTTGGGAACTAACCAAAGCACCTTTCCCCTAATCAGAAATCAGCAGGAAGCTGATCCACAGCAATGGTTTGGACCATTTGTCTTTATTTGCTCGTCACGTGCTGAGGATGTTGTGTTTTGTGTGACAAATTTAAGCTCAGGGCATTCTGGTTGTGCTCCTTATCCGCATTTTCCTTCACTGCCAGGAGCTGCTGGCAGGCACAGGGTGTCTGCATCCCACTTTTCCTTAGCTTGGGACCAGACCTGACCCGGCCTTTTCATCCCTCCCTCTGCTCTGTCTTGCTTTTTGACTTTTCCTGTAGTCAGCATTGGATTAGCCTCAGATTCTGAGCAGTAGATTGTGAAACCTGAACTCTCAGCAATCCAGCAAATTTTTATTAATGAGGTAGTGGTCTAAAAGGAAACAGAGCAAAAGATGAGCCAGAGGCAAATTCAAACTGATTATAGCTCCTTTCCTTGGCTGTCTGGTTTCCAACAGGAAGAACAGTTGTCTGAGTTCAATTCCCATGGAGCTTTTGCAATGCAGATAACTCCAGCATAGAGTCAGGATCCTGTCGGGGGTGATAAATTGGTTTGGTATTGCTTCACCCCCAGAACACAAAGGAAAGTCACAACAGGCCTCTCCTCCAAGAAAAAACTTCTCTGACCATCCATTTGTCAAAGGGAAAGTAACTGCTAATAATGTTTTATTTGGCAGTTTTGTGACTGCCACGACAGTCTATACTGTATAAAGCCATGAAGTGTTGTTCCCTTGCAGAATGGATTTTTGGGAACCATCCAGGCATTTGCTCTGTCGCTGCTTTCTGCCCTGAAGTCCCACATCCAGCGCTATAAATCTGCCTTTTTGCATATCCCAGGTAGTTAAAGCTTCACCTTCTGTGTAATGGGAGAGGTCAAGCCTCAGCTAGGGCTGTGTCAGTCCAATCTGGGCACCTGAAGGGAGACTGCTGGAGTTCATCCTGGGAATCTGCACTGTCCCCAGGGAAAAATTAAAACAAACTTGAGGCATTTGTGTGCAAAGTTTAAACATTTACTTGGAAAGGCTTTCTTTCCAATAAGCCTGGAAATCCCACTGTAGCACAACAAGCCATCCAAGCAGACATCAATTAAATTAACCACCAGTGTGATATAGTCCCAGTTATTTATTGGAAGGGTTAGAAGCCGCCATGTAGTGAATGTGACAAAAGCTGTAGGAGAAATCTGGGCTTGTTTTGAAGTCACTGACCATGAACTCAGACAGAAGAGCTTTGATGTCATCTCTAACTACATGGCCCAGTTCTGTGCTCTACTTTATTGATGCTCTAGGGATTAAAACTCTGAAAGAAGAGCAAGGGAGTGAAAATTAGGCTAGAAAAATCAGTATGGGTTGTCAGACATCCTCTACCTTTTGAAGCAAACTTCCCGTTCAAATACTTTATCTGTAGATAAAACCACTCCACATTTTTAGCTAAATCCTTCCAAATCATCTGAAAAAGATGTGTCCCATCTGGGACTGATGTCTTGGGCAAATCTCTGTCATGTGCTGCTTCCAAGAGCCCAAAGGCTCCTCCAGCTTCTCCCCTCCTCCTAATTTTCCCAATTTGCTGTTTGTAAAAGCTTTGTGTGTGAAACAATTTGCAGATAGCTTTAAGTTCCCCCTTTATTGTGCTGGTGGGGTCCAAAACTGCGTTTGTGCCTTTCTCCCTCAAAAGTACTTAGGAATTAAGACATTGTTTAAATCATGGATTAAAAAGTCCTCCCATATTATGGCACTTGTCTAATTTTAAACAATTGCTACTAAAACGTGAGGTGTAGGAAATAACGTGTAGTGACAGAACTTGATACATGAAGGGATCTGTAGTATTTGAACACCTATTTCAATATCAAAGAAAACTGGATTTTATCTCCTGCTTGACACCTAATTCTGTGAAGTTCTTTATGCTTACTAATTCATTAACATACTTGCTGTACAGAAGAGCTGGAGTGTCAAAAAATGTCATCTAATAGCAAATTCACTTTTATTCTGGTAGGCTCATCTCTCTTAGGAGGCCATAAAAAATTGTTTTCAAAAGCTGGAGAGCAGTAATAATGTCTAGAAGGTTAAAACCAAGGGAGATGCTTTTGAGTGCAAAAGAATTACGTCAATTAGATCAGGAGTTAGAGGAGGCTGGAAAATTGTCACAGTTCCTTGAAATCAACACCTCCTTGGGTCTAGAAACATTCACATGGCTTGAGTTTCTACCTTCTAGATGTTTATTCTTGCGTTAATCCCTCTAGTGCTGCCATTTTTTCCATGGAAAAACTACTTACCCCTGTATTAACAAAAGCGACCCTATCCTTATTCTTTAATTCAATCCTGCCTCCCCCTCATTTTTATGTTCTTATGTAAAACTGGGATATGCGACAGAAAACTTAAAATATTTCTGCCTTAGACATCTGCAGAGCCTGAACAAGTTCAAACTCACATCTCCATCCTCCAGCAAAAGGTTCTGCACTGCTCTCCTCCTCTCCAGTTGTCAGCCAAAACTCAGGAATTTTGGAGAGTAAGGACAGTAAATATTCATATTTTTGAATCTCAAAGGGTCCTTGGGTCGAGATAGACACAAAGTGACTGTGGTGGTCAATTCAGACAAGGTGTTGTCGTGGAAAGTGTTGGAAATTCAGGTGTTGGATTAGGGAAACTTCTGACTCCCAGGGCTGGGACTCAGCACCCCTCTGGTCTTTGAGCACCTTCATGCTCCCAAAAAGCATAGCTGATGCCAGAGCTATTTCCAGATATGGCCCCTCAGGTTTGGGGTTTCAGCAGTTCTGGGCAAAGTTCAGTCCCAGTTTTCCACACCTTTGGAAATTAGCTAGCCAACAGTTGTTTCCATGAGTATGCTCCAAAAAAAAGAATCAAAATGTCCCTTTTAAAATTAATATAATCTCCAATTATCATATTACCTCAGGGAGGGAGGTCTGGTGGTACTCAACAGAGCTCGTTGGGGCTCTTGTGCATTTTAATTGAGTGAATAATTGTAAAACACTTCAGGGTCTTTTGGTAAAAGGCTCTGTATAAACATTGCCATAATGCTGAATAATCAGGTTGTGATGTGAACTGGAAGAAATGAACCCTATAAATAGATCTGTATATATATATTGTGTGGGTGTGTGTATACAGCAACATTTGGGACAGAACAACACAGTTCCTTTAGAAAAGTTCTGCAGCTCTTGAATACGAAATAAAAAGTGAGATTGGATAGTGATAATCATAATAATCCAAAGGTTTTCAAGATATGGCAAGCCTGTAGTTTATCCTCCTGTGCAATGCCTAGAGAATTCCCGGGATCATTGTGTTACCACTTTTGCTGCTTGTTGAGAAGCAGCAAAGTCTGTTGTTGCTTCATGGTGGAGGAACTCAGAGGAGGTGGATCCGAGGTACTGAGATGTAGACAGGCAGGATTTGGAGGAACCAGAGGACTTCCAGGTGGTGCTGCAATGCAGCTGGAGGGGTTTGGGTCTCCTGCAGCCCAAGGCAGTGCTCCTCCAGGCATCTTCCAGATGGGAAAGACATTAATGGGAACATCCCACCAGCCTCGGCAGTGGCACCAGTGCTGGATGTGCAGCTGTGACCTTGCAGGGAGCAGTAGCCACTGCACCTCTCCTCAATGTTTGACTGTCTCATCTCCTCAGCCTGTAATTTTTCTGGGGCAGTGGCTCTGTTCCTGTGCTTGTACTCTCCTGTCATTCAGCCCCCTAGGAAGGGGAATTCCTCTGAAATAGAGATGACGGAGATGAGCTTTTATATTTCGTGGAGAAAAAAAAAAAAAAGAAAGAAAAGAAGCCTTTGCTCGGCAACGAGGTGCTGGTATAAAGAATCCTCTCTTCTTAAATGGGACTTGACAGAGTGCTGATGCCACTTCACTTAGTTAATGGAAGGAGCCATCTAATACAGGCTAAATGCAGAACTGCCTAAAGGAACCTGGCATTTGGAGGGCTGGAGTGCTTGAAATATAAATGAATGGGACAAGCCCAGGCTCTGTTTCCCAAGGAATCGATTACCAGGGATCCTCTTACGACTGTGAAGGTCTTATTTGCAGGAGCAGGCAAAGCTATTTTTGTTGGAAACTGGGATATGTGTTGCCGGGGATTAAACACATCTTTGAAGCACCAAGGAGACACTGAGGAATGCTATGGATTCAGGAGGGGTAGAAAGACTGAAATTATTTTCCTTGCTGTAAAGCCACTGAAGAGACTGATGGCAGTGCTGGGAACAATTTGAGTTCTGTAGAGTTGTACCCACAGCCAGAGCACTTTGACAAAATGATCCATTGTGTATTAAATCTACAGATTCAGACAGTGTAAAAAATGTATGGGACACAGCATTTTAGAATAAGAGTTAGGCTGGACTAAAGTTTCCTTTTCTTTCCAACTGTAAAAAAATTAAGGATCTGTAACAGAAAATGTCTGGAGTGAAGATGAATGGAGTATAAAGATTGCTGATGAATTTCTTACCTCTGGAAGGTTCTCCCATGGCGTTTAAGAGCTGATCTTCCAACAGAAAAAGTGTCTGAGCTACCACAGGAAGCACAAATATCCCTGTTAAGATACCAGTGAAATCTTGGAGACAGGTCTAGGACTGACTTTACTGTGGAGACCCCATTTCCTTCTCCCACCCTAAGGCAGCTCCTTCCAGGTGAGATCAGAAGCCTCCTTACAGGGTTGTGGAGGAAGCTCCTGCACGTTCAGAGGATGAGTTCCTCTCACATCACCATTCCTTTGTCATTTTTTTAAAAGCTCCAGATCCGCTCAAACATTTGTTTGAGTGCTCCCGACATCTAATATCTGTGAATTCCCTTCCCATCCCATCTGCCGGGGATTTCATTCTTGTGATGAAACAGCTTTAAAATTGCAGACACAGAGAAAATACAGCCTAAAATCACAACAAGCAAGTGCCGTGGCTGTTACATGGAACTTTACTGATCGAAAAAAAATGAAGACTTGTAGTGTATCAGAATTCCACATCAAGGATCAATCAAGTTTCCATTGAAATACCAGTTGGCACCAATTGATGTGAGATCTTCTCTTGCATGGTGTGGTTACCCTGAATTTTCTCTGTTTCCACCAGCTGGTTTTATTTCTGGGTTTTTATTGCTTTATTTGGGGATTACTTGGTAAAGAAGAAGCATTTTCAGGAAATGTCATCATGTGCCATGTGCTGCACTGATGTCAGCTGAGGAAATCAGCGTCAGGAGCAGGAAAAGCCAGGAGATGAATGGATCTCTGAGTTCAAAATAGGAAACAGCTTGAACATCCTTTGGGGGGAAACATAAAGCTCATTCATTAGCAATGACACAACTTCACCTCTGGCACAGAGAGAGGACTCTGATGGATGGACACACCTCACATCCATGCAAATGATCCTGGGAATCCAGGGATGCAAAGAACAGCCCTAAAACATTGACAGCTTTGACTGGTGAGCTGTTCTCATGATCTGTGCGTGGCTGAGAGGTGGAAATCTGCATTAAATGTGTTCCTGAATGGATTTCATTCCCTGTAAGGTGGGTGTGTGTGTCCTTGTCTCACCCCAGTGGGTATCGAAGTGAACCTGTGCCACTGAAGTGCAGATCTTGCCTGGATGATGCAGTGTTCATTTGTTCACACTTTGATATGAGGGCTGTGTCTGATCAAGCCCTTATCAGGAATTATCAGTCAGATGGATCCGGGTTTCTTTGTTTTTTCCTGGTGTTTGGCAGGAATATGCACCCATCTACTTGTTCACAGTCACGTACACAGAATTTTGTGAGGTTTCTTCCCAGTCACACTGAAGGTAGGACAGAAGTTTGTGGTGTCCTGTTAAGAACATCTCCAATTTCTCAATATAAAATGGTCAGTAGTTTTCCAAGAGCCTTTATTTTCTGTTCCATTACTCCGAGTACCTTCCCTGTCTTCCCCTGGGGCCCAGCTAACAGCCTGGCTCCTACCTCCTGCTATTCTGAAATTTCTTTATTTATCTTAGACTCTGTCATTTTGCTGAAACATTGATATTTTCCAGCAATCAGCTTATTACATGGAGATGCCTATTAGCTTTCTGAAGTCATATGTCAGTGAAACTCAAAACTGTTTAGTTTAACTTGACAAGCCCTGTAGTGATATTGGAAAATTATTTTCTTCTTCAGACTCATGTTTATGTTCTTTTCCAATGAGCTGGCTGTTTTATTGCAAAAGAAACTGTAAAAGAGGTAATTTTAACTAGGCACAAAATATATTCTGTTCTGTTATGTATCCATAACCTTCTAGAAGATCCTAATTAACTTCCTTATGTCAGCATAGGAAGCTCTATTGCATTTGTAGTCGCTAAACATTTCTTCCTTTTTAATAGAAATTATCCCTTTCTAAGACCTGTGGGCATCATCATTCCCGAAACAAGCTTTTCATTTCAGGATGTCAGAAACATCAGGAGATTAATGGAAGTCTGAAGTTCAGCAGTGCAGAATTTCTATCTGTTATCTTGCTTTTCTGCAAAGGTAACAATCCTAATAACACGTGGGTGACACAAAGCACTCAGTGAGTAAAGTGAAATTGCCAGGTGGGCTCCTGAGCTGCTGGAATGTTGAGTTGCTGCTGGAATGTTGAGTTACTGCTGGACGTGGGAGTGGTGGAGACAAACGAACCAAGTCTGAGGGGTGAAGCTGTTCTACAACGTGGTAGATTCAATGTCATTCAATGTGAACATGAGATATTGGGGATAATTCTTCCCTGTGAATGCGGGGAGGCCCTGGCACAGAAGCTGTGGCTCACCCTTCCAAGCAGGGGTTCAGAGATGCAGCGAGGCAGGAGTCCAGAGCGAGGAATGAATTATTTATTAAATTTACAATATCATTTATATATTCTAGTTCCATAAAGCAATTGAACAGTGCTCACACTTCTCCTAGGGCGATTGTCAAAGTCTCAGACACCCACTTAGAAATGTTTTTTCCTAATATAATGTACACAAGGTCAGAAGATATCAGATATTAATGCTATTTACAAAAACCCTATCTATTGTTTACATAGCTTACACAGCAAAGGAAAAGTTCTCACAGAATGAATGCAAGAAGAGAAAATTTCCCTGCTAACAGCATTTCAGCATCCACAGCCCCTGGATCCCTGGCAGTGTCCAAGGCCAGGTCAGACAGGGCTTGGAGCACCCTGGGACCGTGGAAGGTGTCCCTGGAGGTGGAATGAGATGGTCTTCAAGTCCTTCTCCAGCCCAAACCATTCCGTGGCTGGTTCCGTGAGGCCTCGGCGCGGAGCAGGCCCAGCAGCCCTCAGGACGCCGCGCTGTCGCCCAGGCCCGGGTGTCACTTGGTCGCCCAGGCCCGGGTGTCACTTGGTCGCCCATCCGTGAGGCAAACGGCAAACACCCCACAGCAGAAATGGAATTCAGTTCTGCGAGAGAAAACCGCCGGTTATCTGGTGGTATTTGTACTGCACGGGAGCGTTTTGTTCGCACCATCTGAGTGTTTTACAGAAGAAATGGGAGCTGTTGCGTGCCTGCACGGCAGGGCCGGATCCTGCACTCAGCAGTGGGAATTCCAAACAGGAGTATTTTCAGCACAGTGGCCTTACAGTCGTGCTGATTTAAAATAAGAACTGTCTTTGCTTTAATCAAGCAGTTCCCAAGCTCAGCTTTGATGAGTTGCAGAAGCAGGCTCTTATCAAGTAACAGTGGGTTTTTTCTTTTATTCTTTTTCTTTTTTCCTGAAAAGAGCAGGAAGTTTGCCATTCTGCAGAGCAAGATGAATGAATTTGCCATTTGAGGCTGAATTTTCCAAGCAGGATTAGGATCTTTTGCGGTCCTGCAAATGCAGGATACTACTTGCAATTCTTTCGGCTCACAATCATAATTTGCATTATAACTCCCTATGCAAAAGAGGGAGAAGGAATTTCAAATGTGAACACTTCCAATCCTTAACAGCAGCTACAAATTGAAGTGAAAAAGATAGAAATTCCCTTACTCATAGTCAGAAATTATTATTAATGGGTTGGGCTCGATTTCACAGTGAATTGCAGTATCTCAATTCTGTGTGATAAAAAGTGAACACAATCTTCTGGTTAAGGCATAGATGTGCTAAAATGTCACCACTGTGACAGGAGAGAGGAGTTTTCATCTCACAGAACAACCTTCCTTTTGTCTCCGTGTGGTTTTCTTCCAGCTATCCATTCCCCATGGTCTTCAGTAGCTGCAGCAGAAAGGACCTGGAAAACAGCCTGGAGAAAGGAGTGGGAATGTGTCTCTTTAACCTGCCTGAAGTCAAGGAGTCCTTTGGTGGCCAGAAGTGTGGGAATGGCTACGTGGAAGATGGAGAGGAGTGTGACTGCGGGGAGCCTGAGGTAAGACACCACCTGAGAGTTACATCTCCTGTGCTGCCTGCAGGTTTCTGACAGTGGAGGCTTGGTGTGTTTGGTGTAAAACAGAACTCTCCCTTCTCTGCTTCCATCCCATCAGCTTAAACCTCAGAGCCTCAGAAGTGCAGGGAGTCTCGAGTGTATTCGAGTTCCTGAAGTTCAGGCAGGGCTTGGGTTAAGAATGTGCTCTGTTCATCCTTAGAGAGCAAACTTTGGCTTGTCCAGCAGATTGGCCATGACCTCGTGTTCCTAGAAGTTCCTTTCAGTATTAGCTAATCAGCTAAACTCAAAAGAACTTTGCGAACTTGGCTCGAATTTCTCCAGAAAACGTGCTTTAGTTGAAGGTTTGTTTCCACCAATGAGAAGCCACTCATATATTTATATTTATGTCAATGTAACAATAGAAACTGTAGAATCATAGACTGGTTTGGATTGCATGGGGCCTTAAAAGATAATCTCATTTCCCCCCTGCCATGGGCAGGGACACCTTCCACTGTCCCAAGTTGCTCCAAGCATTGTCCAGCCTGGCCTTGGGCACTTCCAGGGATCCAGGAGCAGCCACAGCTTCTCTGGGCCTCACTATCTATATAGAAATATTAATGGCCAGGTATTTTTCATTGCAGCTTCAGTTTTTAGGTACAAGACCATTCCCTCCTTCACTACGGGATTTTTTCTTTCCCTCTAGACAATTACCTCCCAGCCTAAATAGCCTTTACTGCCTCCCAAACAGATTGCTGCTGCTTCAAAGAATGTTCCATTTAGTCTAGTGGATGTGTCAGAGGACTCCTCAGATCAGCAGCAGATAGACAAAACCTGGGGGTCAAATAATATCCGAGCTGGCATCCTTATCCCTTTTACATCCCGTCCTCATTGGCTGTATTGAGCTTCTCTTTGATTATCTGAATTAAAGGCAGCAGCAGATGAGGGATTTGTTTCCTGTGATAAATAGGGACCTACAGACAAAAGAGATGGGGGCAGTTAAAACAGCAAGATATTGCTGCATCCTGCCTATGGAGTGTATTGGATTTGTCCAAGCCGTGAGGATTTCCTCACTCTTGAGGGTAACCAGGTTGGAGGAAGCAGCTTTATCTCCTTGTTTAAAGTCAATAGAGTGCAAACAGCTTGCAAATGTCTTTCTAACCCAGTTATCTTTCTTGTTTTCATTTCTGAACGTTAGTGATACCTTTTCAAGTCAAAGCCACTTAGTGTCAGCAAGCACTGACTTGATTTGCCTCTTCTTTCTGTCTTTTTTTGCCTTTTTAGTTGTATTGGAAAAACTGCAGCTTGGGTTTAATTAAATTTATTTGAGATTTACTGCTCTAATCTGAGTGGTTCCAGAAAACCTGTGTGATTAGTTACTAATTCACTGCCCAGTCATTTATGCCAGCTGAGTTCTGTCCATGGTGTTGCAGTATCTCAAGAATGAGTGATATTAGGATTAAATTCTTCTGTGAGGGTGCTGAGGCCCTGGCACAGGGGGCCCAGAGAAGCTGGGGCTGCCCCTGGATCCCTGGAAGTGTCCAAGGCCGGGTTGGACGGGGCTTGGAGCAGCCTGGGACAGTGGAAGGTGTCCCTGCCCATGGCAGGGGGAGGAACTGGATGAATTTTGATCTCTTCAAACCCAAACCATTCTATGATTTTATGATCCTATCAATTTTAGATTATATGACCAAAAATGTCTGATGTGCTGCAGTGTCTGTGGAAGGAGGGTTAATGTAGATTATAGACGGAAAGATAAAAGAATGAAGAGAAGTAAAAATCCTTGGTCCTTGAAAGATGAAAATGTGTCTACCTTTATAACCAGCTGCAAGGGGGAACAGAAAACCACAAATTGCTAACTCAGAAGTCAGACAAATTACTTCCAAATGTAATTAGGAGCGAGTGCCCAAACAGCTGTGACATGCCAGGGA
Source organism: Callaeas wilsoni (assembly GCA_013398955.1). NCBI lineage: Eukaryota > Metazoa > Chordata > Aves > Passeriformes > Callaeidae > Callaeas > Callaeas wilsoni. The sequence continues at coordinate 45,614 of VWPU01040839.1, forward strand.
CGAGTCAACACGGCTTTTGTGCCAGGAACTCTTGTCTTACAAAATCTTGTCTTACAAAATCTTGTCTTACAAAGCCATCACAGTGCTCTGAAGGTCTTAACAAATGGATGGGAAGAGACAGGGCTGTCACTGCAGCCTGTCAGGAGTTCAGAGAGGCTTTAGACCAAACCTTTCACCAAAGCCTCTCTAGGAGATTGAGCAGCTGTAAAGGAGAGAAAACTGCAGGGGCAACAATTGGGTTAAAAGATAAGAAATACAACCAGGTGTAAATCGTCTGCTTCACGCAGTGGAAGGAGATCTGCTGTGCTGTATCCATGAGATGTGTCCTGGGGACTACACAGCTCAGCATTTTCATAAACAGCCTGGGAAGAGGAATAGTCTTTAATTTGCTGATGATATTAGTTAGGCTGCTAGAGATGAAAACTGGCTGTGAAGGACTGCAGAGAAACCTTCTGAGACAGCTGGAACAGGCATTAAGATGAGAAATGGGACTCACTGAGGAGTGATGCACATTCCAAAATCACAAAGAAGATGATGGACTCTGAGCTGACTCTGACTATGGAGGAACAAGACTTCATATTGAGTAAATAGTCTCATGAAAATGTCAGCCCAGTGCTCAGGAGTGGTCTAAAAGGTAAATAGGCTGTTAGAAAGTACTAGGGGAGAAATAGGAAAACAAAACAAAGCACCAGCAGACCTCTATAAATCTGCTGCCCCTGAAACTGCTTGTGCAGGTTTTCCCTACCCCTCCCTGATCCCAGGGAGGATAAAGCAGAGTGAAAAAAGATTGAGAGAAAAGCAATAAGGCGGTTCAAAGTTTCAAAAGGGCTCTGGCTGGAAAAGAAGAAAATGAAGGAAAATGCAGCATAAGCTGATAAAATCGTGAGGGGAATGGAAAGGGTGAGTGAGGAGAGATTGTCCCCGACAAGAAATGAGCAGATGAAGTTAGAAAATGTCAGGTTTCAAACAAGCAGAAGGAGCTGCTCCTCTGACTGTGTTGGTCACCTGTGAGTTCCTTTACTCTGACTCTTACAGGTGCTAAAAATGCCTGTGGGGCCAAGAGAAAGCCAAGGGAAAGGCAGGAGACTGGGAATTTGTCAATGTCCTTAAACATCTGCTGGCTGCTCTCAGGGGGACACGAGGACAGAAGGGTTATGCGCTAACCCAGTGGGGTCTGTCTTGTGCTCCTAGAAAAGAGAGGATGAAAACCAGGTGTCCTGTCCATGGAGCAGAGCCTGACATCACATAGGTGGGGCTGGAATTGTTCTGAGGTTGGGCTGCTCTGGTTCCTCTGATGAGCCAGGAGAGCCACACTGAGAAAACCCCTCCCATCATTGCTGTTGTTATCAGTAGGAAATAACAATAATAAAATAATAATAATAGTAACAACAACAACAAAGTCCAGCACAGCAGTAATTTCAGGTGGCAGCCTCCATCCTCCAAAAGCCTGGTGAGCCTTTCCTGTGTGTTTGCTTGTTTACGTTAAAACCGTTCCTGACAATTTGATAGCCCAGGCACAAAAACTATTTACCAAGCTCATTCCCTGCAATGAGCAATAAATGAGATAGCAATTGGAAATTTCAGAGGCTGCTGTAACACCACGAGCTGTGTCTTTATCCCAATCTGCCTGTGGAATGCTGAATGCTGCTGTGGGGCCAGAGGATGAGGTGTTGGAGCTGACTGTTTCAGAAGGACCTTAATGGGGCTGGCACTCCGCTTTGCTTATCTCAGATTATGTTTGAGGTGAATTTATAAAATGTGCTTCTGTGCAGAGTAACGTTACTCCTGACATGCAGCAGCTGCTCAGGAATATTTCCGTAGCCTGCTGCCTTCCAGTGATCAAAACTAGGGGCAGGAAGTTGTCCCTCTGCTTCAGAGCACAGATGGCTTTGTACATCCAAGAAGATATTACCTAAAAAACAGTGAAATGCTGAGATTCCTTCTGGTTTTTGCTGGTGAGTCAGTGCTAGCCCTGCCTTCCAGTTGGGAAGCTTTCAGAAGCCAGTGAAGTGACAAGAGGCTGTGAACATCGCTCTAACCCACTTATTCTTCCTGTGTTCCCTGTATTGTTAGTGATCCCTTGCTAAGTCAAACAGACTTAACACAGCTGAAGAGCAATTTTATCTGCTGCTATTTCTGTGAGAGAGATGAGATTCCAGCTCGGCTGGCGTAACTTGCAGCTTGTGAGCATTATCTTGGAAAAACAAACCCATTCTTTTCTGAGACTCCTTACGAGCTCGTTCTACCAACAATAAAGTTTGCAGGAGCCCACACACGCTGCCATCTAATCCACAAGTGTGAAATTGGGATGTATCAGTGAGCGAGGTCGCAATTCATGCTCCTTCCATATCTCAGTGCTCTATTACTGGTGAACTCTGATAAGGGATTACATGGAATCGTGTCGTTGTCTTCCTCTGTGGCAGCCTCAGCCTCCATCCAAACAGGAGCCTGGCCAGCAGCTATCACAAAATAGAGCTGTAGTCGTGATGCTCAGCAACTGCAGCGCAGCTCCTGGATCCTCTCGGGAGGCAATGGAATCATTCCACTGGTTCCTGTGGAAATAAAACACCACAGTGCTCTATCAGGATTGGTGTCGGCGCGCTTGGGTTGTTCGTGATGTTTGGGATTAGATCCATAGCTGGAATAAACCAGCCCTCCTCAGCAGCTTCTCTGGCTTTACTGCACTTACTGGGCTTGTTGAATCTGAGGGCAGACAAGGCTGTTTGGATCAGGTTGTCGAATTTCATGCATAATTCATGATTTCATGCCCAGCTTTTCTTGGCAGAGCTATAGGCAGCCTCTTGATTTACGGCTCATTGTGACTGAACGTTGTCTGCTCTAAATTTACCCTCCAAACTCATCCAGGAATGTACAAACCGGTGCTGTAACGCAACCACCTGTGCCTTGAACCCGGGAGCAGTGTGTGCACATGGGCTCTGCTGCGAGGACTGCCAGGTGAACCACGGGAAATGTCACTTCTCTGGGTGGGGAGGGCAGATTTCCATGGTTTTCCCAACTGCAAGGCAGTAAGCAAGGATGGAGGACAAGCAAATTGGTGTTGGTAAGCGTTAAGACACTTTCATGTCATGTGAGCAATTTAAAAAATTCTCAGTATATGAATTATTGAAGAAGCAGATCGACAGGCTTTTTAAATGGTGTCTGTGCTCTTTGTGTCCACTTCATTTGCTCTTGCAAAACCTCTTCTTTTTCATGAACTTTGATTTTCTTTCATGCTTATATGGCAAGCAGTCATTAAATGCTGAACCCTTTTCTTGGGGGCAAGGCTCTTAAATTATTAATTCTATCAACAGCATATGTATTTTTAATAGCAGATCATCAGCTGTTGTGGTCTCCTAACACTCTATAAAAGCCAACTTGCCACAGGCATTTACCTGCTTGAATTCTCAGGCCTTCCCTTGCCTATGGGCTAATAAAGCATCCAGCAAGTTGCCATCGTGTCTGTGGCAACCCACGAGCTTGGAGCAGCAAGGGATCCCCACAGCCAGGAATTGCTTTTTAGCAAAATCAGTCTTCTTCTTTTTCTTCCAAGTTGGAAGAGACCTTCAAGATCGTCGAGTCCAACCTCTGTCCCAACACCTCAACTAAACTAAACCATGGCACTGAGTGCCACATCCAATCTCTTTTTAAATACGTCCAGGGATGGTGATTCCACCACCTCCCTGGGTAGACCATTCCAATATTTTATCACTCTTTCTGTAAAAAATTTTCTCCTAATATCCAACCTCTATTCCCCTTGGCGCAACTTAAGACTCTGTCCTCTTGTTCTATCAGTTGTTGCCCGAAAAAGAGACCAACCCCCACCTCACTACAACCACCTTTCAAGAAGTCTTCATGTCCTTTGCTTTCTACCAAAAGCAATGTGATTAAAATTCGGGGCGGCTCCCAGAGCACACCCATCTTTTTTGGGTGCTGTTGAGATGTGAATGTTCAGATTGGCACATTCCAACATCAGTTGCAAAAAAAATATCAGTGCTGTCACCCCTGCGCTGTCACCCCTGCGCTATCCCCTGCGCTGTCACCTGTTCAGCGCGGAAACCTGTCCATGTGCCGCACGGCTGGCCCAGCCGCGGCACAGCCGCTGAAGTTGTGTTTGTTTTGCAGCTCAAGCCGGCGGGGATTTCTTGCAGAGAGTCGAGCAATTCCTGCGACCTGCCCGAGTTCTGCACGGGGGCCAGCCCGCAGTGCCCGGCCAACGTTTACCTGCACGACGGGCACGCGTGCCACGGCGTGGACGGGTACTGCTACAACGGCATCTGCCAGACCCACGAGCAGCAGTGCATCACCCTCTGGGGCCCAGGTGAGTGCCAGCACAGGGAGAGAGCTGCGGTAGAGGCTCGAGGGGGAAAATCGAGGTCTGGAGGGGTTTTATGCAGCGCCAATCTGTAGCTATTCTTTAAATGATGAGGGAATCACTGGGTGATTCATTCCAGCCCCGAATTGCTGTCGTGTTCGTTTCTTGCAGCAGGAGGTAACAGAGGCTCGTGCTGCAACATTCTGCAAACGGATAGGTGAACTTAGACAAATCATTTCCTCCTGACTTTGATATGGCCTGATGTCACCCCACAAAGTGCTGAACGCTCCTGACAGGTTGAAATCACATCCCTTTGCAGGCTGCTGTGTGAGCTTCCTCCTGTGCTCTAAACAGCTCATCTGCAAAACAGATGTGTCTGCTCCATCCCTAGCCAGGGCTCAGCTTTTGACACTAACATGAGACTCCTGGATCGTTGTGTGTATTTTATTAACTAGCATCACCTGTAAACTGCCTCCTGACAGTGCTTTTAGCAGGGTGTGCGCTGAAGCAGAAAGGGATTTTTATTCTCCCGTGGGATTTTGCTCCCTTTTTGCAGAAATCTGGTAACATGAGTTCTTGAGTTGTTCTCAACATCTATCCCAGGAAAGCTGTTCACCTTTCTGTAAAGCCCTGTGACCCTTCCACTACAATGCAAGTATTGATTCAGCATGTTGCTATGAATCCAAGTCATATCTCCTTCAGCATCTCTGACCCTCTCTCTCAAATTTGAAAAACATTTAGCTCTCCTAAGGAGAAGCATTACTTAGAGACAGATTTAATTATTTCTTTTAAAGTAACCTTTCCAGCTCCCTTAGCCTCTTTCAATTCAGTATCTCTCTCTTTAACTCTGCTCCAAAACTTCTGTATCAATATAATGGCACACAGATGTTGCCCTTGGTCAAAACCATCCCCAGAACTCTACCGAAGAATTTATCTGTTTCCTTCCCAGAGAACATGGACTTTTTGCAATCTCTCTTTAAAAGAGCATTAAAGCATCTCAAAAACCAACCCCAGTGGTACAGACAGCAGGTCAGCTTGGCCATGTGGGTATAAGAACACATTCAGGAGGAGTTCCAGTTCAAAATTAAGCTCCTCACGTGGAACAAACCGTGCCTGTGCTCCGCTCCCCCGAATCCCACGCGCGTCGTAGAGTCGATATGAGCTCATAGAGCCATGGACAATTATAGCCTCCGGTCTTAGTCAGACTGGGACTTCTAATCCCTGGATACAGAGACGTTCTCTCTTGTAGAAAGCAAAAATCTCCTCCTGAACCAGTTTCCCATGCTGTGGAAAGTTACTCATTCAGGCTGTTCGTGGTTTCAGTGGCTGAGAAAAATTCCTCTAAAGGTCAGGGAGCTGAATTGCTGCAGCTCCTTGCCAGGTCTGCTTCCTGACACAGCAATTCCACCAAAGCCCTGAGCTCCCCTAATTCTTCCTTCTTGGGACTATTCAATTTGGGCACTGCTGTGTGTGGAGGCTCCAGGGTCCAGGCTGTGGGAGTCTGTTTATGAGAAAGAGGTTTTGTTAAGAACAGAGTTCAAACAGACTTTGACTGGAATACCCTTTGGTTCTGTCTTGGGAAGGCCCAAGGACAAGGATTTTAAACAGGGAGGATGGGATGTGACCAAACCTGAACTGAAAGTCTTCATTCTTGCCACAGTTTTAGAAGTATAAATTAAAAATAATCACGGAATCCCAGAGTGGTTTGGGTTGGAAGGGACATTGGAGATCATCTCATTCCACCCCCTGCCAGGGGCAGGGACATCTTGCACTAGACCGGGTTGCTCCAAGCCTTGTCCAGCTGGCCTTTGACACTTCAAATAATGCCTGGATTCTGGATTTAAAGACTGGGGCTGTGAATATCCCCTGCTTTATCACACATCTGGCTGAAGTATGAGCTGGCAGATGTGGGGTGGAAGAGGAAGAGAGGTGGGTGGCTCATGCAGTTAGAAAAACGTCATGGTACGGTTAAAAAAAAACAAACTACACATCTTTCCAGCCTTTCTGGCAGCACAAAGAGAGATTTGACATTCTAAGATGCTGTCTCTGGACTTTGCATCAAAAATATGCATTGGAACCTTTTACCAGGTTGTTGTGTCTGACTAGAACTGTTTGTGACAACTGCCTGTGCTGAAGTGAAGTAGTTTTGAGGTTTAAAAAAAAAATAAATTCTCCTCTCTAAAGAAAAAAACAGATCACAATTCATTTTCATTCTCTCCTTATTTTCTTCTTCCCAGTAGGAGAAATCAATGCAGAACAAAATACAATAACTTTTCCTAAAATAATATTCAGTATATTGAATTCCTTATTAATGTCTTCCCTTGTACATCTTTCTTTATTCATCAGGTTACAGATGTCCAGAAGCCCAATGATAAATGTCAATCTTCATATTTTTAGATCTATTTAAAGGAAAATGATGAACACTGTCAGAGCTTGTTTACATTAGGCTGAGCAGTAGGAACCTGTTTCCAGAAAAGCACTTGCATTTCCTTGGGGTTGTTTTTGTTACTCTCAACACAGTGATTCAGATAAAATAGAGGAATTTTTTTTGCTCTTTCTTATCTGCATGGAAAGCTTGGTGGGAAGGAGAAGGGAGGAGTTCCTGGGGACAATCTCTGAAAATAGCCATGAATTCCTCTTAGAGCCCAGGTTGATTCCAGTCTGCTCCCAGAATACCCAGAGTTCTCCATTCTCTCTCTCTCCATAATTCATGTCATTTTTATCCTTGAGGAGCAGGAACTGCTTGTGACCTTTTTTGTTCCATATTCAAGAAAAAAAAATCGCACTGATCTGACCTATTGATAGCAGTGACTGAAAAACGCATCAATAGTGCTGCTTTGTCTGGGGTCTGAGGCTCCACTGGCATTTTCCAGGAGAAACAGATGCACAAATAGAGCTGCTTAAGACAGAGAAATCATTGATTACCAAGGAACAGAAGATTCTCAACTTTGCACTCGTGGCTTTTTCTACATTAACAAGAAAATGATTATTTAGGGAAGTTTGTCAGTGTGTTTTCCTATATTTCCCCACGTGGGAAAAAAGCAATGATTTTGGGGAGCCAGTGGCAGGCATTGATTTGATAATTAGAACACATTTAAATGTGTTGCATGGACATGGCCATTTGTTTAGGCAGGAACATTCTTAATTTAGATGTCAATATTTGTTACCGTGTAAGAACTTTGCAGGTTTTTGCCAGGTACAACCCTATAGAGACAAAATAAATGGGCTGCCCACCTCAGATATCTGACCAAATGATTGCTAACTGGGTTTGATTGTCCAAGCACTGCAACAACCTGAATTCAGTGAAATCAAACTATTTTGATCAACAGAGATTTATGGCCAGACCTTTTCTTCTGGGGATGGGAAAGATGTTAAATCATCTTCTCAGGGGTGGTGACATCATGCTCCTGAAATGCAGAAAAATGCTCGACCCCATCTCGTTCTTGCCCAGACAGAACAGGGATCGCCAGGATGGGGAGAGAGGCCAAGGGCAGCTTGTGGAACGTTTGCTTTGCATCCAAACAAACTTAATGAGCTGAAACCCAGACCACACGGCAGAGAACTGTCTTTTTCGTGCTTATATTTATCGCAGAGTTATTCGCGGTGCTGGTTGGCACAGCCTGAGCGACAGAACTCCGGCCTGTTACTCAGAGGTTGTTTTTCCCCTCTCCCCACCCACAGACAGCTGGGAACTGAACTGAACTGTCTTCCTTTTCTGCTGTCAGCCTGAGAGAGGATGTTGCTCTTGTTCATGGAATCAGCACCATGGTCAGAAATTTCCCTCATTCCTTTCCAGAGACCGTGTCGGTGTTTTCCCACGGCAGCAGGTCGGAAATGACGCAGCATTTCTGTGCCCTGCAACATCTCTTTTTCATTATTTTGTTGTGTTGCGACTGCATAGGGAAAGAAATGGGCTCATCAAGGCACACATTTGCAGACAAAACCCAACAGTCTCCAGGCTGCCAACTGCAGTGCTGAGCTTTGCCCTTCTGCAGCTTCCAAGGGCTGATTTAATCCCTTGAACGAGGCTTGGCGTGGTAAGGCTGACAGGACCTTAATTACAGGGTCATGATACTATAATTACCAATAGCAAAGTGAAATAAACTCTGCTCATCCAGCTCAAACCGCTTAATAACCACTAGAAATCCTTCACAAATCATTTTGCCTCTGCCTGCAGAGGTAGAAAATAGAGGAAGACAGGACTTTCTGCTTCAGTTTATGTGGTGCAGTCGTGATAAATGGGTTTCCTCCAGAAACACAACATTACAATTCTCTTCCTTAAGCATCCTCTGAAAACCTCCTTCCAACTTGGTAGCTCCATCTGTTCAGCCTCTTACACTCTGATATGTTTTCACTCATAAAAAAGTCCAAATATTGTGAGAAGCCAGTGGGGAGAGGGAACATCCATCTGAATCCCAAGCAACAGCGCGTCTTGGTTGGATACCAAAGGCAGAAATTGAAGCTGGATTTTGGTTTCCAGGCTGCAGATGATCATTGGGTACCAGGTGTTTTCACACACAGACTGCTCCGAGCCTGGCAGGGGAGTGGTTTTTTGTGCTCCATGAGATCCTTTTTCTTGTCAAGTGTTATTAGCTGGAGTTAAAGCTCGGTCTCTGAGCCCTGCAAGGACGCTGCAGATGTGTTTTCCTTCCTGCGGGCTGCTTTCCATCATCTCTGCAACACTTGACTTCTGAATTCAGTAAAAAATCTGCTACACAAAAAACTTCCACCAGGTGACAGAGGAAGAGAAACGCCTTAAACTCTCAGAGTATTCAGTGAGTGCTTTCCCTTTCTAACAGCATTTTTAGAATAAGCCTTCATTGCATCTCTTGCAGTCAGAGCACAGGACATGAGCGTTCATTTGGCTTTTTGGCAGCTTTGGGAGGGGACACCACTGAGGGGACAGCGTGTCTGGGCTGCTGCTGCCACCTCTCCAAGGGAGCATCCAGTCACTGCCATTCCACGGCATCCGCTGAGCTGGGCTCGAGGCTCCTGGCCAAAAACAAGACCCAGAGCAGTTGCATACGGGCAGGGCTGCACAAGCTGGTCCTTGCACGTGTGGGAGAAAAAGCAGTTTTGGGAAAAGCCATTTTGGAAAAAGCAGTTTTGGAAAAAGCAATTTTAGGAAAAGGAGTTTTAGGAAAAGCAGCTTTCCTTGGCCTCTTGCTCACAGAATGTTTCTCCCCTCCCCAGCCCTTCCAAAGCTGCTATAGAATATGCACATGGTAATGTTTGTCTCAAGCTGTATAGAATATGCACAGGGTAATGTTTGTCTCAAGCTGAACAGTGAATGTGCCCTCCCTGGGAAGATGAGGGGGGATCCACACGCTGAAAATGGAAATTTAACTTTTGGTTTTTTTGCACAGCGCCTTGTCTGGATGCTTTTGTTGATTTTTTTTGATTATTGCTTGAACTTTAATGAGAAAAATTTGAAGAATCCTGTGTGAGTCCCTTTTAATAGTTCCAGATTTGAAAAAATATTCTGAACTCAGCAAGCTTGCTCGTAATCTTCCAAAGAATTTCAGGCTCTTGTCCTTCTCTCCAGGGAACCAACAGCTCATACTCTGTTCTTTCTGTGCCTTTCTTTCTGAATTTTCCAGTTTCAGCATGTAAAAATGTTAGAAGGAAAAGAGGATGCCATCTTAAGCCTCTCCAAGTTTTAATATTTTGTCCTTAATAGCATTAGATTGCTGCTCAGCAGTATATAGTATTAGTCAAGCTTCTGACTATGAAATGCAGATAATTAATTGAAGTTTTAATCTCTGAGTTATTAGTGAAAAGATGCACACTGGCTGGAAGTTTTACAATCATATTTGTATTTTCTTCTCCAGGAATCTGACCCCCTTTTTTTTTTTTTTTTTTAAGATAAAAAAAAAAAAAACATTTTCCTCTTTGAAGGCTTTCAAATGAAATCTTCAGGCTGGCTTAAATAAATGCTATGTTTTACCCACAGTTAGAGGCATACGCACTTGGAAGAGGCTCAAAACATTTGACAAAATGTAGCATTAGTTGAAATATTCTGTCTCTGGTAAGGATCAGGAACACTGTAGAAATGGGATATTCTCAGCCTTTGGGCTATCACATCACTTGCTGCCAAGTGCTTTTTGCTTTAGTTTGGCTGATCTGTCAAAAGCACAGAAATGCAGCTAGCAGGTCTCTGATCAGATTTTAGCCTGAGTATCTCCTCAGCTCCTTTTCTGCTCAAAGCCTGTCTCCCTGTTGGAGCAGTTGAAAGGTTGGTGGTGACTTGATCGTGCTGTTAATTATTTGCGTGGAAAGAAAATATGGAGTAGTAAAGAGCCCTAACAAAGGGCCTCTTAATCTTGCAAGAAGCAGCAATTATTGGCTGGAAATGAAAGCCACACTTCACTGTAGAACAAAGGGATTAAATTCCAATACACAGACTAATGAATCGTTGCAGCAGTCAAACCAGGGAAGCAGATCCTTCACCTCTTCAACATGCCAGATGAACAGATGCATCTTCCCCTAGAAGACAGTCTGTAATTGGTTATGATCTGGGGGGAAATGGGCAGGAGACTGTGTGTGTAAAACATTAGAAGAGATGTTCTAATAGTACCCTTGAACTTCTGAAGTGCAGGGATGAATGATCCGCCTGCACAAGCTTTCCCCGTCCTGCTCCCATCAGGGAGTTCCTTTGCCGTTAGGGTATGTCTCCAGCAGAAAAGACCACAGCAGATAAGAACCAGATGCTGCCTGTCCTCCCAGATTCCCACTTCCACCACCCTGGCAGAAACGCCTCTTCTTTCATGTCAGTCTTTCCTCTCAGGAGCGGATGTCCTGAGGATTAAGGTGGGATGAGTTCCTTTCCTCTCCCCAGTACTTCAGCCTGAGTTAACAGCAGCACATTTCCCTTTGCCATGTCCTCATATCTTTACACCCAGTTTACAGCTGGATTTTTTTCTGTTGTCCTGTTCTCAGTTGCAGTCAAACAGGCCTTTCTTCAAAAGAATTTTCTTTGGGGTCTCACTAGAACCACGTGGACTCCTGCGAAAAGAAGGGGGTTCACTTTCCAGCTGGCCTTTGTCTGTCTCCACCAAACAAGATTTGGCATTTGCTAGAAGTTTTTGTGTCCTAGGAAGATTGGCCAGAGGGACATCATCTCAAGAAATCCTGGAAGAGAAGGAGTTCTGCATAGTCTCTCAGCGCTGCCAAAAGAGACAAACAGCACTGGCAATCCCACACCTCCAGGCTCCTCCATTAGCATGCGGATCCAGCACCGCTGTTTTGTTGGGCTTCATCAACATGCAGCTCACATCCTCCCTTTCCCCTAAAGCACCAGCAGAGCTCAAAGGAAATTATTAAAAGCACCTTGTATGAGATGAAAGTTCTGATTAGGCTTTGTTTCAGGTGCGAAACCCGCTCCTGGGATCTGCTTTGAGAGAGTCAATTCTGCCGGAGATCCTTACGGCAACTGCGGGAAAGACTCCAAGAGCTCCTTTGCTAAGTGTGAACCCAGGTAGGGCCTCTCCCTACAAACACAGCAGCAGGTGCAGGGGTGCTGGGAGAGGGCTTGGAACATTTCAGGTGATTTGCCTAATCTTTGGTTGTGTTTATTTCCGTCAGGGATGCGAAGTGTGGAAAAATCCAGTGTCAAGGAGGAGCAAACCGACCTGTAATTGGTACCAATGCTGTTTCCATAGAAACTAACATCCCACTCCAGGAGGGTGGCAAGATCCTGTGCCGTGGCACCCATGTGTATTTGGGGGATGATATGCCCGACCCTGGGCTCGTGCTGGCAGGAACCAAGTGTGAAGATGGAAAAGTAAGATTCTGGAACACTCCCAGACGAGGGGAAAATCCCTACCCTCATGCTGCCAAGTGTTTTGTACTTCTTTTTCCTTTGGGATTTTTTTTTTGATTTCACAAAATAATTGCTTCTCATGCTCAGACCGAGACACATTTTACTCCCTTCTGGCCACCGTTCTGTTTTATAGATTTGCAGATGCAAATCTGAGCAGCCTGGTCTGCTGGAAGGTGTCCCTGGCCACGGCAGGGGCTTGGAAATAGATAAGCTTTAAGGTCCTTCCAACCCAAACCATCCTGGGATTCTGTGCAATGCAAGTTACTTAAGTTTATAACTGATTTTTTGAAGAGAGTCCCAAGTTTCTGCCCATGGAGGCTTGAGGTTTTCTGTAAATAAGTACAGCAAAATACATTACAGGCTTATTAATGAATTTCTGAGTTCAATGTTTTCACTTTCCCAGTGTCTCTGGCATTGCAAATCTGTCATTAACTTCACTTTAGGTTTCAAAATGTATTTTATCTTCTAATTGTGGCTCCCCACTTCTCTTTTTCATGCAGGAAAACGTATCTCTGTATGCACTGTTAGAAAACTATAAACCCATTGATGCTCAGCCACCAAAACTGATTTTTGCAATTGTGTTTTGCAAACTTTGTGAATTATCCTCTGTGAATGCAGCCCAAATTTCTCACGGCTGTCTCATTCTAAGTTTTCCTTTTGTGAGAAAAGGAACTGAGAAAGATGGGAGGCAGCCATGGGTTTACAGGGGGAGGAGGAATGGAAAGCAGTCCAAGAGCTATTGGAATGAAGGAGGTTTCCATACCCTCAGTGGATTGCTTGCAAAAAGGAGGAAAAACAAGTGCTTTGATAATTTCTGGTAAATTCAAGTAAGCCTCTGAATTTCTGAACGCTTTTGAATTACGTTGGATTATCTCGCTGTGCTGGGAACAGGTTTGAAATCCATCCCCAGTGAAACCCCAGCTCTGCTACAGGAAAACAACCCTTACAACATTTCTGAGTCAATCTGTTATAAAATGTCTTTTCAAAGGCAACTCAGCGCTGAGAAAGCACCCCATTATGTTTTACTAATGAGTATTTAATCTTTCTAATCCATCTAATCATACACATCCACACTATAGAATACACAGGCTAATACTTCTGAAATTGTATGTTTTACTTTGAGGACATTAGTGCATTTGTATTATGGATTAAGAATATGAATTTAAATATTCTTGGGTTTTCTCAACTGGAGATGCACAATTTGAAACGCAGCCATTTTAATGTGATCAGAATTCTGGGAGCTGCTGCACTGTGAATATTTGAATTGTGAATACTGCTGTAATCAGACCATATTCTCTCCATGCCTGCATGTTGATGCCAATTCGCTCTAATTTCCTTTCCATTTTTCCTTCTCCCCAGGGGATAAGTGCCCTGATTAAGCATCCCTGTCGCCTCCTTCAACACTATTCCCAGCTTAATGCTAATTATTGTGACTGACTTTTAGTACTACTGAACTGCACTGCAGTTAAACATGAGCAAAAATGTGCAGTTTGGGGCTTTTTGACCTTTTTTGTTGTCAACAGAGCATAGGAACAGTTATTCCAGTCCTAATTTCTTCTTTTTCCAGTTTGGAGTAGGGTAACTTCTCATTACTGTCATCCTCATCAGTTGTGTGGTTGTTTGATGTTATTATTACTCAGCACTAATCTTGCTTAGCCTCAATTTTCAGCTCCATTGGCAAAGTAAAGTTTATCTGCAATGACTGGAAAACAAAAAAAAATTTAAATTTTATTCCTGTGCATATGCTATTTGTTTACTTCCATTTCCTATAAATATTAAATGTTAAATATGGTTGGTTTGTATTTGACACCAAAAAAAAGTTATTTAACTTGGAAAAACATAGAAAGCTCTTGGTTTTCCTGGAAACCAATGATGAGCCCATAAAAATCAATGACCTCACTTAAACAGTCACCTGCCCTGGGTCCAGGTTCTGTACTGGAATGAAAACTATTTCACTACTGATATAAACAGAACTCTGATAATTTACACCAGGAGGATCCAAAGCTTTCCCCGAGGAATCATCTGCTGCTGTGAAGACACGAAGGCAGACAGAGCAGGTACCTGAAGGAATCCTGCTCAGTGCACTCCTAGCCCTGAAAAAAATGCAAATTACGGATTTTTAAATTGGCTTAAAAACCTGCCAAACCCCAGGGCGCCCCCAGTAGATCCACTTGAGTGGAACTGGGAGGGTTTGCTTGCACAAGCTCAGCGTTTCAGCGCTGCGGACTGTGCGTGACACCAGGGCTGGCCAGGAGAGCAGAGTTCAGCTTGCTCAGGTTGGGATTTCAAACACTTGCAAGGGGCTGAGGAAAAGCAGAAGAAGACACCCAGTCCTGGTGTCCTTTGTGTCCCTGTAATCGCATCTATCTGCGCCTTGGGGAATCTTTAACTGCTGAGAGAAGGGGTGTGATGCCCTGTGAGCTGCAGCAGTTCTGTCCCTGTTAAAGCTCCTTTTCCCTTATTTTGCAGATTTGCCTGAACCGCCGGTGCCAGAACACCAGTGTTTTTGGAGTCCATAAATGTGCCACCAAGTGCCACGGACGTGGGGTGAGCATCCTAGGAAATCATTCTTTTACAGGCACTCAATAACCCCTGGACAAGAAATCACTTTATGTAATGGCTTTGGGATCTATAATTGCCTGCAATAGATCAGAGTCACTGCAATACATTTTTATTATGTATTTCCATTTTCACTGTCCCTTATATGAAATTGTTTTTATTTGACAAAGGAATGTTTATCAGGCAGTAATTATCTTGTTCTTAATTGACAGCCTGTGATACAAAGGAATCTTGTAATCCTCAAAGCAATTTGAAGTCTAACTCTCCATCATGAAGAATTCCCATTAAAAATCAAAAATACAGTCTATCCGTAGATACAAAGCAGTTAAAATTTTTGAATTGAACATTTGAAGCATTTGGATTGAGAGGCAAATGAAACAGCATTTCCAAAACTATTAAAATAAAGTAAAACCATATTGATGAGTTTTGTGGCATGAAAGTGGCGCAGAATGAAAAGTGTGATGATATCATTTAATAATATCACTGTTTTGAAACCCAGTTTTTATTATGATAATGTTAATTATGCCAAGCTTTGCCTTATTAACCTTGATTTGCTAATGAGCTGTTTGTTTCTGTGAAAAGCTGTGGCAGCCACATTAGAAGAGCCATAGAAATTCACCGTCCTCTCCTGAGGAAGGATTTTATTTGCTTTAACTTATTTTATCACCCTGAATTTGCAAAACTGAGCAGTGTGGATGGTGCTGCCTCTTATGATTGAGCTGGAATGAGCAGAGGCTTGGACTGGCATTTTTTTATGTCTGTACAAACAAGAACCACTGGTGACTCCTCAGTGGCAAAACTGACCTTGTGGAATTGTAAGTGGGAATTCCTGCAGTGCTTTAATTTAAAAAATAATGCTTAACAAAGTATATTTTTAATTATCTTGCTGTCTTTGAAAAGTAAATCTTTTTTGTTTTTTTTTTTAATTTTACATGACCACGGCCAGTCTGAGCTCTGTGAATATTTTAGTGCTCTGCAGACACAGGCAGCACAGTGTTTCTGAAAGCCTGCCAAGCTGACCTGGCCAGAATATTGCATGTTCAGAATAACCCAAACTCCTGTGAATTTGTTTGTGTCTTACTGAAAACTCACTTATTAATCTGTGCTGTGGCTTCTCCATGGTGGTGGCAGATCAGCGATGGTTGGGCTTAGCACAGAATTAAGGACCTTGTTGACAACGAGCTCTAAGCCCAAAAATCTTTATTTACAAATGGATTTGAGCACCTGAATGTGACTGTGCCATGGCTGTGTTCAGTTTGGGGTCCCTCAGGAGAAGACTGGAGGGGCTGGAGCGTGTGCAGGGAAGGGAACGGAGCGGGGAAGGGGCTGGAGAACTCCTGAGGGAGCTGGGAAAGGGGCTCCGCCTGGAGAAAAGGAGGCTCAGGGGGGACCTTGTGGCTCTGCACAACTCCCTGACAGGAGGGCGCAGCCGGGAGGGTCGGGCTCTGCTCCCAGGGAACAGGGACAGGAGGAGAGGGAACGGTCTCAGGCTGGGCCAGGGCAGGTTTAGGTTATCTATTAGCAAAAATTCCTTCATAGAAAGGTTTTTCCAAGCCTGGCACAGCTGCCCAGGGCAGTGCTGGAGTCCCCATCCCCAGAGGGATTTAAAAACTTGCAGATGTGGCACTTGGGGATGTGGGTGGCCTTGTCAGTTCTGGGGAATTGTGGAAGATCTGAGAGAGCTTTTCCAGCCTGAGCAATTCTGGGACTCCATGCATTCTGTCAGTTCAGCACGGAACTTTAAACTCTGTATTCACCACAGAGCAACCGCTTGAGGAGTAGCAAAAGGAAATAACGAGCGTTTGGACTGTGGGACCTCCCGAGGGAAAAGCCCTGGATCTCCTGGCTCCTTCCCCTCTGTGCAGCAGGAACGTGGCTGCTGGTGGTGATGGGCTCCACTCCTTTGGAGCTCTCTGATCCCTCAGGGGGCACTGGATAGGTCAGGCCTAACAAGCTGTTCCCTCACTCAGATTAAAACCACCACAACACAGAGCACTGTACCTCTACAGACAGCGCAAGTGGGATATCAGAGCTCCCCGAGGGTTTCCTCAGCCCTGATCCCAGTTTCACAGGTTTCTCCAGCAACTGGCTCATCTTAGAGCCGTGGAAGAATCCGTACTCGGCCCAGTGCAAGCCCTTGATGGAGAGGAGAGCTCGGGGGGCTGACAGAGCTCTACAGCCTCCACAGCACAGAGTGGCTCCTGCTCCTGTGCCACAGGAGGAACAGAAGTTTGTAGAAGAATGGCTCTCTGAGAAAGGACACACGGAGCTAAGCTACGTGCACAACCCAGGTTTCAGTAATTGTTGAGCAGTTTCTCAGAGAAAATGGATATTGGGAGCAGTTTCTCAGGGGAGCTGCTCATTGGAATGTGCACAACCTAGGCCTCAGCAACCTTGATTAGCCTGAATAAGCAAGAAAGAAGAAACAAAGTCACTGGTAGGAAAGTAACAAGATGGGAAGACAGCACGGGAAAACAGGATCATGTAACCACAAGAAAGAATAAAGAAAAAGCATGCTTGTTTAGCTGTAGCCATTCCCTATTAACTATTGTAAGCGTGATAATAGCTATTATCCAATCATAAGTTACTAAGTGGCACGTGAGCAGCTGACAAATGTATATAACCAAACCTATGATAATCAATGGAAGAAGAAGTTAGGAGTTCCCCCAATAACTCTATGAGTATGTGTGGTTCATCTAGGCAACTCTCCACTGAAGTGAACAGGCAGATAACGCTGCTGCTGGAAGCAAAGAGAGGATAAGACTTAAGAGGTGTCTGATTATCCTCAGACTATTGACGTTGTCAGCTGGGGCAACTCCAACGATTACCTGCCAAAGAAATAATGAGTTTTAGGATCCCTCTTCCTCCGTGGTGCGTTGCTCTTTGCCACCTCAGTGTGCAGTAGGCAGCTATCAGCACATCTCCTTTCTTCTCCAAGTTTTATTCCTCTCTGATGTGTCACTGTCTGATTAGAAGCCCTTATCAGCCAGGGCCGCTCTCGGGTGTGTTTTATGTTAAGCCATTTGTCTTGTTTTGCAGGTCTGCAACAACAAAAAGAACTGTCACTGCGAGGCTGACTGGGCCCCCCCGTTCTGTGACAAGCCAGGCTTTGGTGGCAGCGTGGACAGTGGGCCCATCAGACAGGCAGGTCAGTGGGAATTCAGGCCCCACCTGTTGTTTCCATGATCAAGAGTGGAAATACAAAGTGGCATCTTGTAAGCAATGAGCTTTGGTCAACCTCAGAAAGAATTATTTCTACACGTTGCTAATTTTACAGGGTTTGGTTCTTCCATGCCAGTTTTTCCCCAGGGTGTTGGAACTTTATTGACCTCAAAGAGATGTTTCTGGTTTATGTCTGAGTACATGACAGGACAAGCAGTGTCCTCACAAGTACATGTGTAAACTAAATCTCAATGGGAAATAATGTCTGATTTCATATGACCAATGCTATTCTAACCCAAAATGGATTCTCTTCTCTGCATGCCAGATGCTGCAGTGAGTGGCAAAACTGGATTTATGACATCATGGTTATTTCCATGACAAAGCTTCCCATACATGATTTCACTACTGAAAGTTCTCTTTTTTTATTTTGAAGATAGCAAAGAAACCCTGGTCAAACACTGAGCAGGCCCTTGGGAGAATTTAACTCTGTGTGTTTTGTTGCAGACAATAAGAGTTTGACCATAGGAGTGTTGATAACCATCCTGTGCCTTATCTTGGCTGGATCAATCATGTACCTCAAAAGGAAGAGTTTCATGAGGTGGTTGTTTACAAGCAAGAAGACAACAATCGAGAAATTAAGGTATGATCATTTTCCCTAATTATATTCCAATAGATATTAAGGAAAGGAAGCAGTAAACACAGCAGTTCTCATCACTGTGAATGTGTTAGAAAGAGGCAGCCCTGACAAAAATATTCACCATATATTAACAGCAGTGTTTTCCCTGGGTTAGTTTAATTTCCTTGACAGGCAATAAATAATGCAAGTATTATTTTGAATATGTCCCTCTTTCCTTTTGGGATGAAAAATGAAGCAGCAATGGAAGTATTGCCTTTATTTTCATTTGCCTGAAACAGTTTCATTACACTGCATGGCCTTTTATCTAAACTCAGCTGAGTGAGCTGAAACTTTCCTATTTGAGGTCATTACTGTTTAAATGTTAGGTTCATTAGAATAGTCTCCTGAGTGTTACAAAGCTGCATTTCCACAGATTGCAGGAGCTAATTTAACAGACTACTGGTTTCTAAAAAATCAATGTTTATTTTTATTCTTGCAAGAGTGCTAGACAATTTTTACTTTCCTTGTTTATTATAACCAGGCAGAAAGTCCTTGCAAAATCTCATTCTGAAAGAAGGCTTCTGTTTAAGAAAATGTTATAAAGCGAAATGTTGTGTTCAACAATTAAATGTTTGTATTGCAGGTCTGTGAGTCCAGCAAGACCTTCCAGTTCATCTGAACCCAATCATGTTCATACCACATCTATTAGTAAAAACCTCATCATGAAGCCACAAAATACAACCATACAAAAAGTAAGTCCCTAAACAGTTTAACAAAAAAAGTGGGGGGGGAAAACCAAAAAACCATATCATGTATTTTGGATCTCGATTAAGTGATTTATTATAATACAGTAATTACATGAACTTAATATCATGTAGGACTAACTTTAAGTAAAATGGGAGAGGATGTAGGCTTCAAAATACATTTATGGCTTCCCAGTTTAAGACAGGTGGAGATGTCCAGTGCAGAAAAGAAATAGTTTTGTGTCTAAGAGAGAAAAGCAAGGGACCAACATGGGTTTTAAAGCAGCAGTAGGCCAGGTTTGGTGGGGCTTGGAGCAACCTGGTGTAGTGGGAGGTGTCCCTACCCATGGCAGGGGGTTGGAACATGCTGGTCCTTAAGATGCCTTCTGTGCTGGTTTGAAAGCAAAACCAGTGAGAAACTCCAAGTCAGAAGTACAATTTAATAGGAAAAACTAAAATAAATGCAATAGTACAAAAAAGAAACCACTGACAGAGTCAGGATACAGCCTGACACCCTGTCAGTCAGGGTGGTGGTAGCAGTCCAATAAAATGGTGGCTGCAGTCCTCCAGACTTCTGTTGAAGATGGTTCTGTTGAAGCAGTGATCCTGTAGAAAAGGTCTGGTCTTCACCTGAAGGTCCAGTGGTAGCTCTTGTCCTCTGGGAATCCAGTAGGTAAGGGCTGCTTCTGGTGTTCAAAATCTTAGCTTATATCCAGGATGGGATGCTGGGTTCCTCCCTCTGGGCAGAGCATCTCACAGTGGGAGGATGTAATTTGATCAGCCATGTGGTGAGACTGGATGGCCCATTAACAGGAGATATCCCCCCAGTGGGAGGATGGGTCATGAGAGAGATAAGGAACCCTGCCCCACCTGGTTTCGACAGCTGGCCCATTAACAGAAGACAGTCCAGAGAGAGGAGGCAAGGGACACAGCCCCACCTAGTTTTAACAGCTCCTGAAGATGGTAATAGAATACACTGCAACCCAGGACACCTTCAGACCAAACCATCTCGTGATTCTGTGTCAGCTCTTGAAATGAAAAACTTTGGTTGGATGATTTTTCCCAGAGGGATGGCCCGAGGCGGCCGCTGCCGTATCAGATCATCGACATCAGCAACCCTGTGAAGACACGCAAGGTGCCACCACTGAAAACACCCCAGCGGGTCCTGCCACCCCTTCCCCAGCTGCCAGGCCACCAAGCTGGGCCTGAGAGACCCCTGCCAGCTAATCCTTCACTGAGGTTCTCCCAGGTAATCATTCATTTTCTTCCATTTAATATTTACTCTGTGAGTATCTGGAGAAATGAAGTGTTTTCTCATCCTTCATGCTGCCCTTTCCCCACAGTATTTCCTTTATACTTCGTGTGAGTTTAGAGCTGTGCTGTAGAAATATTGCTTTGTGGCAACCGGGGCTGTGTTCCTAAAATTTAGGATCCTGAACTCTGCCTTCACCACTCAAAAGACAACAGAACAAACACCTTAGAGGCAAACACAGGCTCATCTCTCCAGCTGCCCAACCAGAGGGGAAACTTGTTTGTTAGTGAGGTGCCACACACAGAGAGAGAGTTTAGGGAGTCACATTGCAGGCGTGATGTGCAAAAGCAAAAGGTGTCTTAGCTAGAGGTGCTTGTGCCCTGCCAAGGGCTGCACGAACTGTCTGTTTTTCCAGAGCACGGGTCTGAAAAACACTATTTCATGCAGACACACCTTTCTTTGCAATGTTTAAGTAGAGATGGTAAACCTCTTTTATTTTTTATTTTTGAATGAGATGCATCTCAGCGCGATAGGCAGGGTGGATGAAGTTGTCTGGGCAGCTCTCTGTATTAAATAGTGCCTTTTCTTGTGACTGGCTGCTCTCTCTTGGTGGCACTTGTGGTGAGGCTGTTTCTAAGCAAAGCACCCAGGCACGCAGCTATTCCTGTTGTGCAGACGTGGTGCTGTTCTGGACATGGTACAAGGTTAAAATGAAGTGGAGGTTGTTAACACCAGAGCTGCTCTGAGACCCTTTCCTGGTGATGGGTAGGAGGGTACAGCTCTGAGACAGTGCTGGAGGGCAGGGCCTTGCAAAGGGATTGGAAAAATACCAGAAACAAGCAGGGATGAGGGAGGCTGCCCAGAGAAGTTGTCAGGGTGCCCAGAGAAGCTGTGGCTGCCCCTGGATCCCTGGAAGTGTCCAAGGCCAGGTTGGACAGGGCTTGGAGCAGCCTGGGACAGTGGAAGGTGTCCCTGCCCATGGCAGGGGGTGGAATGGGATGAGCCATTAGGTCTCTCCCAGCCCAAACCATTCTGTGGTTCTCTGAGACACCACTGAGATGCCGCGGCAGGCAGCTTTCGTACTGTGACAGCAAATAAACTTTATCTAGTTCTAATTTTGTCCAAATCTGAACATTGAATCACTCAGGTTAGACCAACTTTTACAAGTGCAGCCAGTGCATTATTTGATTTTTCATCTTCCCTCTTCCATCTTGCCAGTCATTTTCCTTTCCAGGGGAGTAAGAAACGTTGATTCTTTCTAAAATAAATTTTGTAGGGAATCTGAAGCAGTATTGATTCCTGTTGCTTGTCTTTAGCTGCAGTGGTTTCGTTGTTCATTTTCTTGCATCCTCTAATGTTCTGCACAATTCACAGTGGTCAAAGAGAAGATTTTCAGTGCAAGTGCTTTTCTGTTTCTTAAGCAGAATATGGATGGAGAAAAGGTTTTCCAAGGAAAAGGAACCATTTCTCATTCCGATGCTGCATCTGCACCTGCCCCAGCCTCACTGCACATCCCAGCAGCCCAGTGCTCCCCTCCAACTCGTGTTCCTAAATCCTTGTGCTTCAAATCCCACCCAAAGTGCCAGGTGGAATACCAGATCTGCAGCACTGTCATTAGCAAAGACTGACAGATGTGAAACTACCAAAAAGCTTTTCAGCTTGGCAGCTCAAATTGATTGCGACAGCTCCTTCATCAAGCAAAATATCCCCATCCTCAGTCTCTGCATGGAACACAAGTAGGACAAACAGGGGATCAGCTCCAGGCAGCCTAGAGCATGAGCAAGAATGGATTCTTTCGAAATCATATCATAGCCTCAATATCGTCAGAAACAGCCACTTTTTATATCAGAGGGACACAAAAAACACTGTACAGGGAGAAAATCTTTCATTCTTAAGTTAAAATTTTTTCCCTCAAAGCTTGGAAGTAGTAAATTAGCTTAAGAATAGTTTTGGATAATAAATATAGATACCACTTCAGGTGTTGCTTCAGCTCTCTTGGAAGCACATCCACCAGGTCAGCAAGAGGAAGGACTTTGAAAATCATTGCCACATTCAGGGTGTCACCCAGATGCTCAGTGCTGCAGGAGGGTGCTGAGGAGGAGCATTCACCATAAAATTTCCCTGTGGTTGTAAGTAAAATAGTTAAAAAACAAGGACAACAGGAAAAAACTCCAACCAATCAACCAAACAGAAAATCTTCAGCGAATTAGTTGTTGCCAAGTTTAACATTTAATTATCTTTTGACTGAAAAATGGCTTTTCCTTCTTTAGATGCTCTTGCAGGGCAAACAGTCTTTATTTACAGGCCAGATTCACAGCCAGTAGAAATCAGCACAGCCCCATGTGAATGTAGGGAACAGTGCAGGTTTATCCTAACCATGGGTTCAGTCCAGGCTTTTGGATTTGGTCTCTTCCCCTTTTAAAAGTAAAATTTACTTTTAGCGTTTAGATGCTGCCTCTGACACTCTCGTCCTCTTATTACCCAAATATATCTGGTATTTTACATCTGATCCTAATGTCAGGAAATACAACTTTGTGGTTTTACTTTTTCTTCAGTAAAACTGAGCTCAGCTCAGCTCCTGCTCCTTCTGCCACAGTTATCCTGGGAATATCTCTCCTGTGACACCTCAGCCTGGCTGTAGACACATATAGCTTTCAGTTGCTTCTTTAAAAATCGGTGGAAAAAACCTGGAATTTCATGCACCTGATGTCTTTGGAGCGGCTCAGTATGAGAATTCTGTTTTTCATTCCAGTATTTAAAACCACACTTCCCCAAGCAGAGCCTGAACGCATTAAGTGCTGGGTTGTGGATATAAACCTGGACAAAGAAATCCATCCATAAACTCTTTGTGAGGAAGGGCTGCAGCTTTGGAGGGGAAGAATGGGAGAAGGGAGGGAGAGGAAGCAGAGCTCTGGTGGTACCACGAGCTGTGCTGCAGATTCCCAACACATCAAAGGCTCTGCGAGTCCCCACACATGTTCACACACGAAGTTTGGATTCTCCTGCGGCACAGAAAGAAGAGAGAAGCCCCTCCTGTAATCGGTCTGGGGAATGGGATTTATCTCTTCAAAGAACTTTTCCTCTGCTCCTAAGAATGTGTGTTCCTGGTGGCATCTCCTTTCCATCAAGTGCTGCTCCATTTTGCTTCCTTAGCCACCGTTTATTCTCCATCCCCATTTTTATCAGAATTCCCTCCCATTTTTAATTTTTTTCTTTCATTTACCCTTTCCTACCACCTTGCCACATTACACTTTCTGTCAAGCCACTTGGCTGCTTCCTCCTTATAAGGATATTTTAGCTCAAGGACATTTTGACTGGGAAATGAATGAATAAATAAATCAGGTGTTGGGCCTGTGTACCCATCAATACTAGTACTCGTTAGGCAGAGAATTAAAAAGAGAGTGGACATTATATGCAACTTTAAAACGTAGTTTGTGGCAAATTTGAATTTATTATATGTGAGATTTACTTAAGCATACTTATTTTCTTCCTTATCAAAATGCCTGTGGATAATCCATCTGCATTTCCTTCTTGAAAGAGCAAATATTTGCCATGAAAAGTAAAAAAACAAAGGGATGCTCAAAACAAATAATGAAAAGTTGGACTTTATTCAGGAGCAATTTGTGCTCTGATTGCTTGTTTGGATCACGTCTTTCAAGGGATCTTTAATCAGATTATGCTTGTAAGCTCTTCTTGTTTCCTTTAACTTTACTAACGATACTTACGGCAAACTAAAAATAAGGAACAGAACTCCTTGGGAAAAGCATGGCTGTGCAGCTCCAGTAGAAGAAAGATCTGAAGTGAGTTTGGGGATAAATTGGAGAGGTTTTGTGTGCCCTGAGCAAGCCACTTAATGTGTCCCAGCTCTCCATAACGAGGACCACAGAGAGCCAAGTTTCCCTGTTTGCCGGGCTGCAGGGACCACACAGAGGAGCCACTGGCCCAGCCCGACAGCAGATGACTTCTGTTCTTTATTAATGAAGCCTTTAATTCCACGGAATGAAAGCACAGCAGCGTCTCTCAAAAAAATTCCACAGATGCTCCCAATGCAAACCAGACCGGGGCAGTTTGGTTTTGTGGTCATCTGAATTTCCATTTTAAAGTAATGTCGAGCATTTCTACCTTTCTATAGAGCTACTTCTACAAAGTTGTGCGTTCAGTCACTACTCTTTTCATCTACAACCAATTAAGCATTGAGTCCAGTAGAGATGCACCCTGTGCTTCTAGAGCAAAAAATCAAAAGACATAAAATCATGAAAATATAGTATTAAATATTTGGTTTAAAAGATAAGATTAAAAATAAGTTATTTTTTACTCATTTAAACTTGTGTACTGGTTTGAAAGCAAAACCAGTGAGAAACTCCAAGTCAGAAGTACAATTTAATAGGAAAAACTAAAATAAATGCAATAGTACAAAAGGAAACCACTGACAGAGTCAGGATACAACCTGACAGCCTGTCAGTCAGGGTGGTGGTAGATAAAATGGTGGCTGCAGTCCTCCAGAGTGATGGTTCTGCTGAAGCAGTGGTCCTGTAGAAAAGGTCTGGTCTTCACCTGAAGGTCCAGTGGTAGCT
>VWPU01040840.1:0-11741 GCA_013398955.1 Callaeas wilsoni
TGGCGCGGTCGGGCGGGCAGGTCCCCGGTGCGGCGTGCGGGGGACGCGCGGCCGCCTCGCCTCGTCCCGTCGGAAGCCGATAAACCCTGCGAGCACCGGCCGCTTGCAAGGAGCCTCCTGGAAGAGCCTTCCTCCTCCTCCTCCTCCTCCTCCTCCTCGGGCAGTGGGGGGCACCGCGCCGTCCCTCCCCCGCCCCGCCAGCGGGGAGATTAACTGCGTCTGGCCCCTTCCGCGGGCCGGGGGCGGAGGCGCCGGGCTCCCCCCCCGCCGCCGTGCGGCCGCCCCGGCTGGGGCGGAGGGCGGGCTGTGGGAGCGCCGGGAGGGCGGAACGCTCCCCCGGTTATATAACGCGAGTCTTCCCCTACTTAGCCCCGTAATCTCCGGGTAATGCCTAATGCCGGTGCCGGTGCCCCGGGGGGCTCTTGGGCAGGGGGTGGCTGCTGCTCCCGGAGCTCCCCCTCTGGGCCGAGCTGATGGGGAAATAAAGCTGCTGATGTGCAAGATGGACCATATGGTGCCTCCGGGAGACGGGGAGCCGGAACGGCCTTGAACCTGCCGGTCCCGGCAGCTGGGTGCTGCCCCCCGCCCCGGGCTCCCCGCGGCGCACCGGCATCCCCGGGTCAGCGGGGCCCCGCCACCCCGAACCGGGCTGCCCGGGACGTGCCCTCCTGGTCCCGGGGAGGAGCTGCGTGCCGGGAGAGCAGCGGCGGCGGAAGGCACTGATAGTGCCCGGGGGGGAACCCTCGCCCCGGGGAGGGGGGGAAGCCCCCGCGCACGGGGGGCTCTTCCCTGCGGCCGCGCTCGCCGAGTGCAAGGCAGCGAGAGCAGTTTGAGTAAGTTACACGCGAGCACCTAAAAAAGCAGCGATCTAGTGCTGGCACTGCCCATTTTCAGTTCTCTCTCCCTGCCATATGTTTGGAAGGGAGAAAAAAAATGCACTTTGGGAAGGATGCTCTCAGCTGAAGGAGGCGGTGGGCTGGGGGACGAGGTACAAGGAAATTCCATGTTAGGAAAGCATTAGCAAGGGGTGACTTCTAATGTTTTCCTGCCACTGACGTTGACAGTGACACACATGTGTGGGTTGATATTGGAACGTCACAGAGTTTTTAAACTCAACCAGGAAATAGTCTGTTGCTCAGGGATAAAAAACAAATAGTCTATACTGTAAGGCAGGTAACATGCAGTTAACAGCCCTCGAGTGAGTGAAAAGCTGTTCGATGTTCACAACTGAGCAGCTCAAATATAATTCAGCTTTTTATTTTCAGAGGGTTTTTTTTTCTTTTTTTTACATGTGGTTTTTCAACTCTATTTTTATTCCTTTTAAGTAATACTTCAAAATCAGAAAAGCACGTATCGACAAGGCTTTGCTTTTGGTCCTTTGTAACTAAGTATTTTGAACTGTAAAGTGCCTTGGATTTTTTTAAAGCTAAGGTAGTTGTTAGAGGGTTTGGAGAGGGATTAGTAATTAAAGGAGGCAGTTATATTTTCAAAATTCTTTTGTGTGACTTCCTCTTAACACAGGTAGGAGTGTTTAATAAATACAATGGTTTTGGTTTTGTTTTATGCTGACCCTGTTGTAAATGTTACAGTGTGGTAGCATTTGGAGATTTAAAATAGGATTAGGGAGCTATTGTGCTAGATGGTTTCTGAACATGCAAGAAGATTTACTAGAAGAGTTCATGATCCCAGGTGTCAGGCTGACACTCTTGCCCTGGCTTAAGTGGTCACTAACCTACCTGGGTGTGACTGTAGGACAAGAATTGACCAAAGAATGGGCTTCGTGAGAGAGACAAAAGTTAGGGAGGCAGAAGGAAACACGAGGGCAAGAATAACAGTAAGTAAAATCCCCGAGTCGTCCTGTAGGTTACGTACAGTGCAATTCACTGGTTCCCAGTAATTTAATCAATAAATGTTCTGTGTTACTTGCTACTCTGATGAAAGTCGCCTTAAAATAACTTTTATGAGTACATAGCCATGGGAAAGTGAAGTAAATCTTGTAGAAGCTGTGACAAATGGGTTTATCCAAACTGGGGGATGGAGTAGTAGAAGGTTGAGCTCCTGAAATAGGGAGAGAGGCAGAATCCCCAGGTTTTCATTGTTCCCTGGTGCTGGCTGCGTCAGCGTTTTTCAGCATTTAGGCGAAGGTGACTATAAGTTACGATTCATTAGTAATTGGTATGGTCTCCAAATAAAGATAGCTAAATCAGTTTAAATGGTGCTGGCACCTCTCCAAGGAGCCCTCTTTATATCTGACACATTTGCTGCAAACTTCTTTGAGGAACAATTAATATTGTACACTGCTAGATCATCCTCTGTGGGAAGAGCAGTGATGTAACTCACTATGAAGGCTTTCTACCTGATGTTCCAGTTTGACTTGCAATGTAAAAAAACCAAAAAAACATTTTGAACTGAAGGAAGCAGAAGACACACCAAGGCTTTGTGTTGAACTGTTTTATATCAATATTGATTTTTTAAGGGGGTTTGTGTTATAAAGAGGGAGCTTTTATCCCCCTGAGCTCTTTGGCAATTATCTTCCTGCCATAAATGTTGATACGCACATAATGGATGTAACTAAAAAATCTCCTTATCCCAGCAGAAAAGGCTGACTGTTTGTTGGAGCAGAGAGAATGCTGAGAGTGTGAATAGACAAACCCATATGTCGCTGGTGAGAGAGATAAATGATGGACGAACAGGAGTTGGTTACTATGGATCAGCACAATAAACCAATTCCCATCATACACCTCTCTTAATAATATACCAGTCTCAATGCCATTGACGGGTAACCTAGGTAGCACCAGTCAACTGTAAGTTTTTCAACTGTTCTTTTATACATCTCAAAGAACAGTTGGGACATTTCTAATTTTTTCGGATGTTGAGTGCTAAAATTATGCAGAACTTCCTTCCTTGCCAGTAATTTTGAAGGGGAACTTTAGAGCACGGCTGTAAAATGCCAAATGTGCATGATACCACTGTGTGCTTGTAGTAAGTTTTGTGTTGTGCACCCGTAAAAGGGGTACCCTTGAAAAGGCAATCGCTGAACAAATACGTGAAGAAACTGCTTGGGTGTTTGGTACTGCCCTCATTAGGGTTGTTTCAGGATTGGATTGGCTTTTGGAAGATACTGGAAGATTGTTTTAAGTGAAAATAGAAAAATGCTTTTTAATTTTTAAAAACAGCCCCGTAGAACAGACAGTGATCAGTACCACAATTTTAACTTTCTGTAATCGATTTCAGGGCTGCCAGCAGCTGAAGGGAAACTTTACAAAACAGTCTATGCTTGTATCACAGTCTCCTTCCCTTGTTCTGTATTATCACTGCTAGTGCTTTGCACAGAAAATTGAAGTCTTTCTCATTTAGAGGTTTCATTTTACGTCCTCGTCTTCTGGTAGATATTTTTCATTGCAGTTGCTAGGGACTGGCCTGTTAGTTCAGTTCACAGTGAAAGTATATCTCAGGGTGACAGCATAAGCAGGGCTTGTGGCTCTTAGGATGTGACTCTTTGGTTTTAGAAGTCACCAGTTGCACTACCAGAGAGCAGTGCAGTCAGAGAGGGATAACTTGCAAATGCAAATGAGTTAGAAGGAGTACTTACTGCTCTTGGGAGCCCTTCTCACTGATAATATTTTTCATTTTTTTAAATAGAGGGAAAAGTATTACTAAGTCATTCCTTTCCTTTAAGAAGAAAATACTTATTTTGTGCAGCATTTACTTGCCAAGTTGCAGTAGGTCTTTCAGAGCTGTTAACCTTGGTGTGCACCCTGGGTGAACTGCAAGGTGTGTGTTGGGTTGAGTGGTAGGAGAGTACACCCAACTTTCTTCTTTCAGGGCCCAGCCTAGCAGTCCTTTTTCATTTTGTGGAGGATGAGGCTCAGATTTGATCCAAGAATTATGGGCTCAAGGATCAGGCCCTTGAGTACAGACAGGGGATTGTTGTGTGCCCCACCCTGCTCACTCTCGCCTGATGGGGGAAGCGAAATGGAAGCAAAGCAGGGCTAAGTTTATTATCTCTGATGGATGAATTCTACCTGGCTTTTGCTCTTGTGGAGAACCAGTTGTGCCCAAAGGGAAGAGCAGATGAAAGAGCTGTGGGTTTCCTTCCTCCCCTCCGTACCCACTAGCCAGCTGGACTGGCTGGAGGACACAGGCTGTGCCCAGGGAGTGTGTGGCTGGAGGCTGCGTCCGTGGGGCAGTGGAGAGCCAGCGGGGCCCGGGCGTGGGAGATGCAGCGGGATGCAGGATTTCATATGGCCCTTTACTGGGAGCACTGCCTCATCGCTACAATGAGCCATTGATAAGCGCTGACCTGATTAAAGGGCTGCTGCTCACGGGAGCCTGGGGTGCGCCCCGGGCCTCTGGCGGGGGCTGCCAGGCTGCCCAGAACTCCTCTCTGGGAATGGGTGGCCAAGCTGAGGAGGGGGAGACAAGAATTCACTGGAGTGTCCTGTGCAGAGGAAGGTGTCACATTGTGACTTCTTGAGATCCACGCTGCTTTTCCCTGCAAGGGACTTGGCAGTTTTATTGATAAAGGAGTGTTACATAAGTACCCCATCAGGCATGTCCTAATTTGTTAATAATTGATGATCTGGGTAGTACAGAAATCCTGGTGGTGTTAAAGTGCTCTCACACGGATCTGCAATCTCTGCAGGCCCCCTACTTGACTTTTACTTTAATTGTAATACGGGCATTTTGCTTTTTTTCCATTTGTTTTTGGTTTGGTTTTTTTTTTAATTTACTTGGTGATCCTGCTGCAGTTGCCTGTCATGCCTTCCCATTTGGTCAGGGACAGCTGGGTACTCAGCCTGGTGCAGACAGGATTGAGGTTCCCTCTGCAGGGCCAGGTGCTACCTGTGGGAGTGCGTCAGCCCACGTCAGAGGATATCTTGAGTGGCAGCAGCATTAGCCCAGGGAGAAGCCTGTTCCTTGCGCCTTCCACCTTCGGAGGGAAGGTATCAGTCTGGTGGGAATGGAGACAGTGGTGCCTCTGCAGTTCCTGCACCAGGATTTGCCAGCACGGGAGCCAGGATGCTTCTCGCACAGCACAGAACAGGTGCCCATCAGTTACCCCCCTGCTGATAACAGGCTGTGTTTGCATGGATTTAAAACCTGGCTACTTTCATATGCCACAGCTAGAGAGATTGGAAAAAACATTTACCTCTGCTGACGCACACACAAAAGAAATACTTGCTGGGTATCATCATCATGATCTGGCTGCCTCTTTCTTCTTGCATGGTTTTTCTTTTCTGTGTAAGTTTCTTTTTCTCTGGAATTAAGTACCTCAAAACTCTGAGCAGATTTGGGAGTTACACCTACCCCAGACCTACCTATTTATTGCTTTCAGAGTAACCCAGCACGTTTACTCTGTTGAGGGCAATGAAATCCATTACCTGCGTTAAAATCCGAGGCAGCAAGGTAACTTTCTAGTTATGTTGTGAAATATAATGCCATTGTTCACTTTTATTAACGTCTCGAGGTGGATTACACGGTGGTTAGAAGCCTGTTCTGCTGGGCAAAAGACTGTCTGTAATTTCAAGTGGTTGATCCTGATCAGGCAGTTCGAGCGGCTGCAGCAACAATTCCTTGGAGCTCTAAATCACATTTGTCACAAGATCTGCCTGGTAGTATTGGCTGCTCCAAGACTTACTCCAACTTCTCAGCATTCCATCCCTTCGGTTGGATCACAGCAGTGAGGGACTTGCCAATCTTCCCTGTTCTTTGTGCCTAATTCTGAAAGACTGGCAAGCTTTATGCTCTGTTTTCTGAAGAGGGCCCAGCTTTACTAAGCTGCCTGTCTGTCAGGGATTAATTTAACCTCTAATTACTACATTTTCTTCACAGTTTGCTGCACATGAGCGTGTTATAACAAAAGCACAAAGAAGTATGTCATTTTATTTAGCCACTACTCTGAAATTAATTTAGGGGGTACAGAGTCAGATCTGACACACTTGGTGTTAAAATAATTGTGCTGGCATTAGAATTAAAGTACATAATCTTGTTGTTTCTAATGATACAACAGTACTAGTGTAAATAGTGTTGTTAACTCGTTAGTTATAGCCACAGTAATAGAAGTGATATCTACTTACAGAGAAACACTCAAGCATCTCAGCAAAAGTTTCCCCCAAATAATTCATGGTTGCTTCAAAACAATGGCATGGTTTCTACGTGATTCCCATCTGACATTTTGGTTTAGGATTACATATCTAAGTGTAGTTTGTTTTTTTCTCGAAAGGTCTGCCAAATTGCAATAAACAAACATTTATGATGGCTTGGGCTTCTTCCAGCCTGGATAATGATTTTTGATTTTTGATTTTTTTTTTTAACATGCGGCATCATGGGAACAGTACAAAAGGCCGTAAAGGCCGTATTTCCTCTTGTCCCTGCTCACAGTGACATCAGCAGTGCCACAGTTCACACTGAGAGCAGCCTGCTGTCTTGAAGGAAGAGACTGAGTCTGCTCCTGTTACGAAACATGGGATGACTTTCTTCTTTTCCAATTCTGTAATATTTACAACAAAGGTGTCGGTTGGTTTTTTTTCTTTTGGAAAGGTTAGGCTTGGGAAATGCAGACTATCTCCAGTTTAGGTAGATGTAGCTAAAATGTAGCTAAAAGTTGTTGGTGTTACATCAGAACTGTGCCGTAGAGGTCTTGTCATCCAGCACCGTGTTCATCAACTCTGAGCCAGGCTTGTTAAAATGATTTTGAAAATGTAATTTCTAATGTAAGGTTGGATCTGAAAAATCATTGGTTATTAACTGATAGTTTATTTCTAATGGAAACAGAAGATTGGTTGTGTATTTTTGTGTCATGCATTTGAGTTACAAAGCATGGGCCCAACTCAGTAATTTTCCTTGAGTAAAAACTGTAAGTGCATTTGATGGGAAACGTCCCCTAAAGATTCCCCAAGGTCAGGTAGGACACAGTTACAGAGTCACATCTTGCATTTCCTTTCTCAAAAGGAGAATTAATGTGGCATCGTTATCCAGGCTTGTGACAACAGTGACACAGGATTGCCAAAAAGACTAATGGGAGGAGAGTGATGATTGATTCTCTTTACAGTAGCAGATCAGATTATTTCTCTCAATTCTTTCTTCAGTTCTCTCAATTCCCAAACTGTAACCAGTTACTGTAATTATTTACTCTAATTACTTCCAATCTACAAGTAAATCGAACATAAATGAAGATCGACTGATGTGAGGGACGGGGTGGTTCAGTGAGCTGACGGTCAGGTTTGGAGACGCTCTCGCTGGTCAGAAGTTCCTCAGGAAGCTTTGATAGCTCTGTGGAGCAAGTGGAGATGAGTTTTCATGTAACAAGCCAAGGCCAAGTAATGCTTATTCTAATTTCAAAGTTGTCAGCTTTTTTTTTCAAAGGGCCTGAATATCTGTATGTATGTATTGCTGGAGGCAATGTTTTGGAGTAAATAGTTCCTAGGTTCTTCCTTGTCCATTGTAAAATGGGAGTGATGGTGCTTTACCTTCACACTACGTATCCTTAACTAGTTAAATAGTTCATAAATCATCAGTGTTTGTTACCAGCTGAGGTCTTTAGGGTCCTTTCAAATAGTTGGAAATTATATTCAAAATAAAGGCAGGTATATCCTACTCGAAGCCCTCCTCACTGTGAACAAGTTTTATTTCTTTGCTTTGGCTGTAATGCCAACTCAGGTGGATTTTTTTTAAATTTTCCCCCTCACCCCCCAATATGACATTATAGTATCTTTCTTTTTGCTGAAACTTCAGAATTTCATGTAGGGGTAAAGAAAATATTTAAAGACAAAAACAGCATCCACCCTCAGGCATGTATTTTAATGTTTCATTCTCTGTCACAGGTCTTCATAGGTTTAAGTTTTCAGCAAAGGTAAAAAAGTCAGTATTTTACAAAGACGTTTGTAACAGTTCCACACACACCAGTAGCTTTGTCCCCGTGCATTAGTATGTAACATTTAGGATGTAAACGTTTGCATTAGTTTAAGAATAATTATGTATCACTCATTTCATGTGGCTATCAGGATGGATACTGAGTATAATCTCACTTTGCTTTGACTAGTTACTTAAAATCTTACTAGGATTTTCACAAGTCCATGTTTATATAAGGAAATAATTTCTGAATGTATCTGATACTTCAGTAACCCAGTAGATCTTGCTGATGGTCAGGTACTTTTAAGGACTTCACTTTTTCTTTTACCTTAACTTACTTATTTTCTTAATTAATTGTATCAATTTAAATATATTCACACAGAGAAAAAGTCAAGTTTATACAATCTTCTAGTCAGAAATACAGGCAAAAGGTTTTGATCTCTGACTGTCAAATGGTGACTCATTAAAAAGGAATTTTTGTTCCTCCCTTTTCAAAGGGTTACTCACTACCAAGCAGTAAATATCTAGTTTTGATGCTACTGCATTGAAATGCCTGACATTGTTGGTGTATTAAGTCCAAACCCTGTAAGACTGTTTGTTCACAGGCTGCATGATTTTTTTGTTTGTTTGGGTTTTTTTGATTAAAGAAACCCATTGGGGGATTTTCTTCAAGCTTTACCCTGTCAGTTTGAGTAGAGACTTTGTTTGGATTTTAATAATAGAGGACCCTGTCCATACTTTAAGCAGTGGGTCATTCAAATTATTTTTAAAAACACATGACCAAGCAAGCACTAATTTCTTTCTAATTTTGCATTGGGTAACATTAGACAAGGACATTGGAATTCGTCTAAATCAAAAAAATTTTCTCTTTTTTCCACATCAAGGGTTGTGTGCTAAGCATTTTCTAATACTGCATTGCATAAAGCTGAAAATAAATTGAATTGAAGAGAGACAGACAAAATCCAGCTCAAGGCATGCCCTTTTTCTCCTTTTCCATATTAATCTTAACTCTCTGAGCCATCTCTTTTGTCTTCCTGTTCTTACCTATTCTACACATTTGATGGAAGGGCACAAAGGCATGTTTGAACCTTCCATCTCATCTCTTCTTAGGTATGGATTGGTTGGTTTGAATTTACACAGCATTGGAAAGATATTTTCTTGGTTGCAGCAACACTTGTGTTTGACTTGAAGCAGAATGAGAGTGCATCTGGGCTTTTCAGTACTTATGAGACGTGAATCTTGGTTCCTGATCCCAGGAGGTAGATCAGACTTAATTTCAAGTGAAAGTCCTGCATCTTCAAATAACTTCCCATGTCAGTTAAAGTTCAATATTCTTGAATTCTAGAGATGTAGATGAGTCGAATCTGAAGTTTAGGGCAAGTGCGAAGGATGTAAGAGAAAATGTAGCTGTTTCTTCTGATGCCGCTCTCCCCTCCCCTTCAGGGCTCCCACAGTCTGTCAGCTGTAACAGAGTGATTTGATTACTTTGTAGTGTTAAGCTAAAAGAATAAATCTGAGAGCCTTGGGAATGGGGAGCCAATCCAAGAATCAAAACCAAACAAGTTAATAAACGTGAAGCATTTCTGCTCGGTGCTGCTGTAGAAATGCTGCTTCCAGAAATGCTTGGGGCAGCCGTGGCGATGGCCCAGTCAATTAGTGTAAGTACATCCCCTGTACACACCACCATTAACTGCGTGCTGGGGGCTGAGCTCCCTGGTTTGAAGGAGAAGCGTGTGTTTTCTGCTGGTTATAAATTACAAAAATGTTGAATGTCGCAGGATGAAGTGTTTATCGCTCACCACCTCGCTTCCCATTCTCTCTACCTACCTAGAAAAACTTGACTTAGGCAATCTGAATTGCCCTTTCTTTAAAATCATTTTGGCCTTAGACATTATCTACAAATTTC
The DNA here is from genome assembly GCA_013398955.1 of Callaeas wilsoni. NCBI lineage: Eukaryota > Metazoa > Chordata > Aves > Passeriformes > Callaeidae > Callaeas > Callaeas wilsoni. The sequence continues at coordinate 9,761 of VWPU01040840.1, forward strand.
TATTTTCCCCTTGTCAGTTCTTCTCTCCCCCAGCCCAGCATCCCACGAACTAGCCAGAAGTAGAGCATTTCAGTGACTGTCCACAGAGGTGGTTTGAAATCCAAATGATACCCTCAGACTGGTTTCTGGTGCCCGCGTGCCAGGCTAGGTACAGCCCAGAGTCATTTGGAAGAGAGAGTACGTAGAAATGCTGTGTGCTACAGCAACAGCATCAAGTGTTGTTGAGTAAGCAAACCCGTACTACTTGTCTGCATGGAACTGACTGTGGATGTGGGTACTTCTGCAGATAAGACCTGGATTACTTACAAAGAGCCTCATGCCAGCCTGTAACTTTAATTTTATCATATCTAAGAATGGCAGTAATGGCAAACTAGTCAGGAAATGACCAATTCTGGCTGCCCACAAGACCTCCCTGTGGAGCATCTACGTGTGTGTTATTTCAGGGTATTCAGTGGCCAGCGAGTCCAGCAAATATCCATTTGTTGGCGTTCATGCCTGGAACAGAAACAGGTACAGCCCTTTGTACAAGAATGGCAGAAAATGTGCCACTGAGTGCTTTGCCATCTGCTCCCCAAACTGTAGCGAAGCAAACTGTTAAAACTTCATGGAGCTTAGGGCTTGATTAACTTAAATTACCATCCTGTGGTACATGGTTGCAATGCCGAGGGGATTAGGTGGCATGTATTTTCAAGAAATACACGTTCATTATTCAGAAGGGTTATGCAATAACATCCAGTGGTCATTTCCTTTCGGAGCATAGCTGTGTTGGTAGTGTAGCTTGTTTGTTTGTGCATTCATCCTGCTGGATCCCGGCGAGGAGACGGACCGGCACTGCCAGCGCCAGCGGAGCGGCTCTGCGGCACCGGCTGGCCCGGCTGCGCGGGCTGGCGCTGCTGCAGCCACACATGGAGAGCCAGAGACCTCGGGGTGCAGAGGTGAAGAGGTCCAAAGTACGAGGAGGCAATGGTAGGGGAGAGAGAGCCGGGATGGGCTGGGACCAAAGGGAGGGCAAAGCCAAGGAGACAGGAGAGCTAAGGAAACTGGGCAGGTATGTGGGAAGTGATAGAGGCACAGCAGGTCCAGAACTGCCTCAGTAGGGCTGGAATCCCTCAAGTGCCTGGTGCACGAGGTCCAGCATCTCCTATGACTTCCATTCAAGGAGTAAGTGCTTCCTGTGTGCAAACTTGTCCTGTGCTCCTTGGACACTGACTTCCAGGCACTGCTTTTCTTTATTTCTGTTGTCTCTTTTAAGTTTGCAACCCTTGTTTTTCCCTTGTTCTCTTCCTTTCATGCCTTTGTTGCGGTTGCTCTGCTCCTGGGATCTCACCCGGTGTCGCCTCTCCAGAGGCAGGCAGAGCTGTGGCAGGGAGCAGCACAGTGCCGGGGCTGTGCACTCCCTGTGATCACAGGCATGGCTTGGTTGGGTTTGTTTTGTCAGAAGGATTTTTCTTTGGGTGACCGCAGTGCTGGGCCAGCCCAGATACTGCACAGCTGTTCCCTGTGCAGCTGCAGGATGTGCCCCTTGGATGTGAGCTGGTGCCAGCACTGGGGCAAAAGTCAAGGTATGTCTGACCCACTGTCCTAATTCTGTGAATTTGCTGGTTCAGGCAGAAACAGTGAGGGCAGCTTTCACCTGGCCAACCTGCAGTTCACTGCCAGCAGGACAGCGATGGCTGCGTGAGCTGAGTTTGAGCTGCAGAAGTTGCTTAAGACATTAAGTAAATAATCTGGTACTTGACCCACATGGAACAGCAGAAGTGCCCGGAGCAGCGTTGCCAACCTGCCCCAGGCCAGCTTTCCCTGGGACAACCTTCCCCGGGACAGCCTCAGGAGCATGTCTGCATGAGACCAGTGCACCTTGTCTGCGTGAGACCAGTGCACCTTGTCTGCATGACACCAGTGCACCTTGTCTGCGTGAGACCAGTGCACCTTGTCTGCGTGAGACCAGTGCACCATGTCTGCGTGAGACCAGTGCACCTTG
>VWPU01040840.1:12117-84116 GCA_013398955.1 Callaeas wilsoni
ACCAGTGCACCTTGCTGTGCACCGGGAAGCTAGTTCAGAAGATCATCTGAGCTGCTAATTAAACATCTTTCCAAATCTCCTTCAACAGCAATTTGAGATCTTAAGGTGTCCTTGGATTCTGTGAACTGAAGACGGTAATGTTCTCTTTTACAGCTGGTTCTGAAGCATTGTAGCTTCCCCAAAGTAAGGAGATGTAATTCAGTGTTTATAAAGGCAGACAGGAAAGTAAAAGACTCTTTGGTTCTCTCTGAGAGCTTTTTCAAATGTAGAAAGAATGAGTCACTCAACATTTCATTACTGAATAGGAGCTGATTTACAAGTGCGTATGCCCCAAGATGAATGTCGGTGGATGAACTCCAATAGTTTCCTCCATGACCATGCTGTAAATGGGCTTCAGCCAGTTTGATGTAATTCATTCTGTGGCACTGTGCTGTCTTTTGAAATGGAAGCATCATCCTTCTTATGATCTTCTGAATGCTAGAAGGCCGATTAACATGGGAATTCCTGATTAGCTTTAATTCAGCTCTACTGCTCCAAGAAAGCATAGTTCCTGAATTGCACAAAGAAAGCCTCTTCAAGCACGGATCCAAATCAGCATACTGAAGATCCTGTTGGTAGGTGTGGTGACTATGATTAATATTTACTTGATGTCTTTCATCTTCCAAGTACTTTACACAGAACAAGCATTTCATCTTTGCAAAAGATGTATGAGTTAGGTGAAGTAAGTTTTACTCCCTTTATTAATAAAGGCAGGGAAATGGAAGCAAAGAGATTAAAGTAGTTTGGTCATGGTTACAAAGAAGGCCAGCACTGAAACTGTAATTTCAGGTTTCTATTTCTGTGTCCAGACTAATGTCTCTTCTTGGTAGGAAGAAGCAGCAGGACAAACTTTGGAGTAAGAACATCATAAAAATTCAGTGAGGCATCGCTTAGGCTGGTGCCCTGCCGGCCTGTTCTCTTCCCTCCTCCCTTACAGAGGCATCCCCACAGGTTGCCACTTGAGTTGGAAAGCATCCATGGATCTTTCCTTAGGCTGATATAATGGCCCAGTTTAGTCATTGGTCTGGTTGGGCCAGAAATAAGTGTGTGTTGAAATTTCTGGAATAAGAGAGTCTCTGCTGAAGTGAATATGATGAGATGCATATACAATTTTACTCAATTCAATGACTTAACTGCATTAGAAAGTGTTTAAATTACATTGTTGAATTTTAAGCATGCAAGTGGTCTCATTAATCTGGAAAAACTATTTGTTTACCTTTGGTTTGGATAGGGCTACTCATAGAGCTCTATTTAAGTATACACTGAAGTTTCTTGCCAAATCAGGGCCCTGGTTTGCAGCAAAGGCCGTGTCACCCTGAACTGCAGACTGGCAGGGAACCTGTTGAGGGCTCAAAGGTAGTTTTTGGCTTAAAGAGCTTCCTATCAAGATGAGTCAGTGGACAAAGCTTAACATCTGAGAAAGTTCTTGTCTGAGAAGGCATCTGATCTTTTGAAAGAGAAGCCTCCTTTGTAGATGCATACGAGTTGTGTGCATCCTCAGTCTGGTTGTGCAGCTGGTTGACTGTAATGGAAACCCTCACCTGGGAGCCTCCCCTGGGAGCCTCCCTCCTTGTGTGTGGGGAAAAGCAATTGCCTTTTAGTTCCTCCAATCCTACCTCAAAGAAGGAAGAGAAGATGCCCTTGCCTGAAACTGAAATCCACTCAGAGATGGCGGCTTGTAGAAGCCACCTCATCTTGTCTAGATTTGACTGTAAATTGAGCCTCCTGTTTCACGTGGAGTAACGATTTTAATGCTGCAGTGAGGAGTCACTGGGTGAGAGAAGGGAGGCAGGAGAGCAAAGCACTGCAGCCCCGCTCCCCTTGTAAGGCCGTGGTTCAAAATGCTTAATTAGTTGTTTCAAACCGGTGGCTCTTCTCCTTTGAGGCAGGAATGATGTATCAGCAAAAGCTGACCAAATTGATGTAGCAAATCAATTCTATGGTAATCCGTTTATTTAAACTTTGGTACTTAAATTTATAAGCTCTTCTCAAGTGTGCCTGCGCTGCCGTTCATTAGCCCGTATTCTTTTATGCTCTTGCTTGGAGGTTTGTGCTGCAGATAGCAAAATGGCCAGGACATGCCACTCGAAACTGCCTCCAAATGTAATTCAAGCAGGTCTGCAATAATAGTGCTAAAAGAAGAGCTATTTAGCAGCATTATTAATGGGCAAAGAGTTCAGGCAGGATTATGAAAAAGTAAATTTTTATTAAGAGTGGAGGAGCTAGGAGAATGGACTGATTGCCCTGAGTCCTCTGGGCCCTCAAGCAATCAATTTCCCTTTCTAGTATTCAGTTACTTGCTAATTGTATTGATTTTTATCAAATATGTGTACAAATCAATTTTATATTTTAGTGCTATTAAAAGCTTCCTTCCTTCCTTGCAGGCAGTGCTGCTCTGATCATTCTCATTGTCTTCCTTTATTTTAATGCTTTTATCCTAATGCATATTTTCGTTGGAACATGCATGTTTTTCTTTAGGACATTGAACTAGGTTGGGATTTTACCTCAATGTTCAGGGGTGGAGCAAATAGGCGTCACTCAGTCCAAACCTCTCAGGAGTCGGTGGAACTGTCTGCTTAAGGAAAAATTGCAGGAAAGGGATGTGTGGTGTCATAAAATGGGTGGGTGCAAGTGACCACGCTGTGTGACCCCCTGAAGAACAGGAAGCACGGCTGCCACAGGATGGGGATTGTGCTGCAGAAAGGTTGTAATGAGAAACAGAGGGGATAAATGCTGACCATGACGCACTCATACTGAGTAAAGGGGAAAATGAAGTCGGGGTGAGCTAAACGAAACTCCTGTTTTATTAGGATGACCCCCATTGCTGCTGCAAACCAAGTCACTTAGGCACTTCAAGTAAAGTGGATGCTGGAGATATCTCTGAGCAGAGTGAATGTATTGAGCTCTGAACAAAATAAAACAAAATTCTCCATTTGTGTTTGTTTATGCCCATGGGGATTCAAATTGTTCCTGTCAAAAGTACCTATTTTCTGAGACAGCACACACTTGTGCTCTCCTTTTAATGTGAGCCATGCAGTTTGGGTTTGGGGAGAATCTCTGGCTGTGTGTGAGCCTGAGAAATGGACTCTCATAATTTAAATGTTTGGTGTACGTGCAGCACTGCCAGAGATGGTGGGGAGACTTTGAACTTTTAATGGTGTGAGCAGTAGTCACAAGAACAAGGGGAGTTAGAACTCTGCTTTTCCACTTGCCTCTGACTTAATATTAAAACTAGAGAGTTTATGGTGGTGTGTTTTCTGCTCTTAAGCCCAGGCACTTAAACAAAATACTTTTATACTTTTCCTCAGGAAGGAAGAGTTGCATTAGCAAGTATTTGGGTATATACACATGTGATAAAAATACACCTTACATTAAATTATCTAAAACAGTGGTACATAGAGCATTTTATATTTGACATGGATCACTTTGGTCTTTTTGATTATGTTCTCCTCCCTGGTTCCACTGATGATTCTTCAACTCACAGCAAACCCATCTGGGAAAACCAGCAGAAGCCACAGCTCTCTCAGCCTCTCCTCCGTGCCAGTCGCTGCTCCCGAAGGCAGAGATGCTGTGCTGTGGGAAGCCAGACCCCAGCCCTGCTGCCTCATCCAATGGCACAAAAGGACCTGGGTGCTGGTTCCCCAGGAGCCCCCAGACAACAGCTCAGTCAGGAGCAGGCATCCCCTGTGCCCCATCACACGGTTTTGCTGCACTCTCCAGCTGCCACAGTGGCTTTTCTTGCCACTTTGGGGTGCTTGGTATTTTCAGACCCAGCGCAGGCACTGCAACCACCATCATCAGTATAATGTTTTGGAAGCGGGTTAGGAGAAAGCAGTCTCCTTGTCCTTTGATGTCTGTGCGCGGTGAGTTCCCTCTCTGGTTCCCAGCCCGAGTGGGGGAATGGATGCTCCGTGCGCGGACAGCCCGGTGCCCCAGGGGCTCGGTGGGGGCAGAGCCGCTGTGCTGGGCGCTGGGCTCCGCACCGCCGGGCCCACGGGAGCACGCCTTCGCCAATAGGTTCATACAGCACCTCGTGTACGAGTTCCCTCCCTGGCTCCCAGCCCGAGTGGGGGAATGGATGCTCCGTGCGCGGACAGCCCGGTGCCCCAGGGGCTCGGTGGGCTCTGCACCGCCGGGCCCACCGGAGCACGCCTTCGCCAATAGGTTCATACTGCACCTCGTGTACGAGCAATCACAGACTGGGTAAGCCGTGTGAGGGGTCATTATAACACAGAGAAGATAAATGTACCGGTTCTGCTGGAGGCTGTCCTCGGGCTGTTTGTTATGTGTCTCTAACACTGTCACTACATCACACACTTCCTCGATCTCCGTATTAGCCTACAAGCCTGTCTAATGGGATCCTCTGTTGCTGATTCCAGCTTACCCTGACCTACTTCTTTCTTGTGTCCCAGCAAGCTGTCAGGAGCTATCAGAGCACTGGGAGCTGAAATAAACACTCACTGAGGGGAAAAGCAAGGCTGTCTCTAGTGAATTTAATTAGCTTTGTTTAACTGGCTTGTTTGCTTTGTAAATCACATCATTTTTAGTCAAATTTAAGGGATAAAAAAATCTGTAATTAAAATCAAATGATGCACGACCTTATTAAAAGTCAAGGGTTTTAGAAGTTCTGCACAAAAAGTCATTTAGTTTGTAACACATTTGCAGCACTGAATATTTTAGGGAGAAGAAGGATGAAACTGAGATTCTTTTTGGTTTTGGGATCTTTCTTCAGATTGGAAGGAGATTGGGGCTTTTTGAATCATTATCGTTACCTTTTCCTGAATATGGGTTAAAAAAAAAATGCTTTGGTCTTCTTGTCAACATTGCAAGCTCGCTGCATAAAATTTTAGAATCTAAATAAAGATTCTTACTGTTCCTTTCTTCCCTATGGCCTAAACATCAGTATATTATGCATAGTTTGAATCCTTGCTGTTGTGTGAGGCCATGGTTTAAATCCTGGCTTCCCTTTGCACTCTGTTGCATTTTTGAGTGTTGGAACAGAAGTCATTGTAATTTTGACTCTGCCAGACAAATGAAGCACTGACTCGGCAAGTCATCACTGGGTTGAATTTGAAAGTGCTTAGAGTGTTTTTATCAGACAATACATTTTGTCTTTCAGGTGCTTTACTGTATTTCAGTGTGGCACATATTTCTTCTAACAATTGATGTTCTTGCTCTTGTCAGTGTAGGGTCTAATCCTCTTGCTGTTGAAAATGATAAAAGCCCTATGAATTCCTAATATGTCTTATCAAAATCTGGCTAAAGTATAAAATGTCTGACCTCAACTTCTGATTCTTCTTCAGCAGAAATATGTTTCTGCCTTGCACTGTGCATGCATATTGATAGAGCCTCGTGAGCACATGGCTTACAGAGATACCCCCATCCTTGTGCTGAGCTGCAGCATGAACAGAAAAGGATTAAAGGACCACTGAGAAATCAATGGTTATGCATGAACTTGCAGTGTGCAAAACAGTAAAATATGGGATAAAACTACTACCCGAGAGTATGAGAGGAATTAAAAATCTATTTCACAAAGGTGCAGAACTTCTTCGAGTCTTTTGAAGAGGATGCAAGATTGGCTAACCTGTAATACTGCACTGAGAATTACTCGTGGTAATAATTTCATTGAGGAGTATAATAAGCAGCCTGATTGCTCAATGGCTTCTGAGTAACTCACTAACTTAAGGATCACTGCGAGGTTTCAGGGAAGGAAAAGAGAAATGTTCTTTTCTCAGTGGGAGTTTTGGAGGTCCCTTGGCCCCACGGGAACGCTGGTGCTGGAAGCTCTCTCCTGTGCCAGGAGTGGAAGTTGTATGGAAGTTTTACAAAAAGATACACAGAGGGAAGCTTCAGTGGCTTGACAAAATTGAATTGAAACAAGAATAGCCAGGTGAGGGGGGTAACCGAGCACCAAGTGGTTGAAGTCAAGGGACCAAGTTTGTGGTCTTTCAGCAGTAGGGAATGAGGCAAGGAAAGCTGAGACATCCCAGTTCAATTTCAGTATCTTCAGTGACTCCAGTGAACACAGAGCAGAAAATTTGAGGTATCATAACTTCAGAAACTTTGCTCGCAGTCTGCGGCTTTACCAGATCCTGTATATATCCCTTGTGGATTGAGGTCTTAAGTATTTTTGGCATCTGTAGCTGAGCTGTGTAGAGTGGGAGGAATACAAGTACTGCTCCTGGGTCATTGCTCCAGAGAAAGTGGCTGAGGTGCGTATTGTGGAGCTTTTATCACAGGCATGGGAAGCAGACATGTTTTATAATCTGATCCAGTGTGAATAGCAAGAAAAAATTTATAGTCTCGATACCCTATCGAGAGGTGAGTGGTGGAGCAGGGAGGTGCGAGGGGGCTAAAGCTAAATGCTCATTTGGACCCGTCAGCTGCTGAGTGCTGCTCACTGCAGCTGAGAACCGGGCGTGAGGACAAGGAGACCTCGGTGCTGTGGGAAAGTGGGAATTTAGTGTGTTCAGCAACAAACAAGTGATTAATAGCTGTGTGCCTGTCATCTCTGCGATAGCACCGTCGTCCCTCCATTCGTCTCCACGGCTGCGGGAGGAGGGGAGCAGGAGAGGGACTCTGTGCTCGGGGTGGGGGGAAATCAGGAGCGGAGAAAGGGACCTGTCCCGGCACTTAGAAAACTGCCCGGTGTGTTTTGAGCACCACTGTAATCTGAATAATAAACATTTAATTCCAAGCTACTCATATTTGGCTGTGATTCTGTTCAATAATGCTTTGCTTAGAGGACACAGAAAGGGACAAATGATCATAAGACTTGAGTCGTTTAACTTAAATCAACCTCCTCCTACCCACTATTGACAGATCAAGAGAACCAATGAGGCATGTTTAATTACACATGCACCCAGTTTACAATTAGTCTGCAGACTGATTTTTTTTGTTTGTTTGTTTGTTTTTTCTCCTGACACCACAAGGAAAAATTTGGTCCTGCAAGAGGTCTTACTGGATGTAAGATGAGCAGGGCTGCAGTGGGGTTTTTTTTTCCTTTTTAAATGTAAGTGAAATATCTTCTAGGTCAAATGATTTAATCTGATGCTCTAATGTGACATGGTTTAGCAATCCTTCTGCTCCCCTTCTGCTTGTAATAAGTGACAAAAGTATGGCTTCTTGCTTGATAAATGGGTTAACAGTATTCACAAGGCAGGTAATAGAAATCCATATTAATAGGTGGAAATTGGCTCTTGATGCCAGGCAGGAGAGTCTAATGAAAGTATTATTGTTTTAGCTTCCAGCTCCTTTGGAAGCTGAAAGGTAAATGCCTGTATTATGTTCTTATTACCTATTTATCACACCATATAGCTGAATGGATATTTATTAAATTACATTCATGTTTAATGCCTGTTTGTATACTTTTCACTCAATGTGTTCTCAAAGGAAATTCTCTGGAAGTGTTTCAGAAATGCACAACTATTTTCCCATTCTCTTTCTGTAAAGTAAACCCATTGTTGCCAACTGTCAATATACAATTGGCTTGGAAATTAAATTGTTTCCTGCTAAGCTGTAAGAACCAGCTAATCCTGCTGTATTTAATTTAGGAAATAAATATTTAAAAATCTGAAAAACACACGGTATTTTTGGGTAGTGTTGATTCTATTCTAGTCTTTGAAAATACCCAAGATCCCAAGAGTTGGGCTTACCTATTTTCAGCTTTAATTTAGCATTAAATTGCTTCATCAGGGATTTTATATATGACCTTCTGTATGTTTGTGATTCTTTTGAGAATATTTAAAATAGTACTGAATACCATCAAAGATAAGAAATTAGAAGCCTGTTTATTAATACACCTACTTATCGTGCTTCTCCAGTTTTACATTCTTATTTTCTTCTCAAGCAGCACTTTCAATTCATTCCATCTAGATTAAAAGGGGAAAAAAAAGAAAAGGAAGAAAACTAAAAGAACAAAAAACGAAAGCCAAAATCCCAGCACAGCTGAAGTATTCCCACATAGCTTTGACCTGGAGAGTGCTGGGATCTCAAGGGCTTTCTGTACATCCTGAGAGGCAAAAAAAAAGGAAGGTGGGCTTGCATTTTCTTCCACTATATTATTTCCAGTTCGTCTCTCTTGTCAGAGCACTGTGACTGTGCAGCACCGTGGGATGATGCAGTCACAGTGAGTCAGGTGAGGACCAGGGCTGATAGCCAAGGGCTCCTGCTTTTCTGTGTACCCTGTCCAGCAGAGTCACACCACTTCCTTCCTGACCCAGCATCCTGCGCTCGCAGACCACGCAGGAGAGATGCCCAGCTGGAAATCTGTGCCAGTTTATTTAAGCAATCCCAAACAGGAGGTTTGACTCCCACTCTTACACTGAGAAATAGCTGGAATGTGTAGAAATCTGAAGAGTGTATTCTCTCCCTTCACCAAGTTATTTGCAGATGCCTCAGAAACACACGGGGCTTGCTGCAGGCGGCTCCTGTGCTCGCACAGAGCCTCAGCAGCTCTCACAGGCACCCTGGCCAGGCATGAGACTGCCCAGGTGAAATGTAGGGGCTCCTACCCATGAAATCCTGCTGGGGGATCAGGCTGTAAGATCTGGACTTAGATATTACAGGAAGGCCAAGGGGTTTTTTTTATTTAAAGGCTTTGATAGCTCTTGTCTGCTTGAAGTTTAATTTCAGTGGAATATTGTATTGATCCATCAATGCAATCTGTTAAGTACTGCTATTTGAACCACTCTTGCTTGTATTTGTATCCTTATTTATTAAGGATAAATAAATAACCCAGAGCTGCTGCACGCATTGTGGCTCTCTGCAGTGCAGGCAATAATGCAAACACTCACTTCTGCAACAAGCAGGTTAATCACTTTACCACTTTTATTAAAATTTTGCTGCCACTGCCCTTCAAAGACCTAATCTTTGTCGTTAGTGGGTCGTAACAATGCCCAGTGAACATACTTTCAAGTCAGAGAGACTGAAAAAAGATCTGTATAAAAGAATACCATGTTATGCTTCACTTCATACTGATTTACATTATTAATGTAAGAGAACAATTCAGAAAACAGTTGTAATCATGCTACCAATTTTTTTTTAATGGTGTAGAGAGAAACAATAAATCAGTCTCCTGGAGTATGTGGAGCATATGAGCAAGTAGCAGTTCAAGCACATTTTAGCAGGTTTATGGGGTTTTGAAACTTTAGGCATCTTGGATCAGCAAATATTATTAATGTTTTAGGAGCCATTGCAAACTCTTCCTTGCAATTTATATATATAAAAATATATATAGACTAAGAAGTTTGTATATATGAGTGTATGTATATGTAGAGATGTAGAGAAACTCCATCTCTGTTAAGCATTTTAGTTGTCATGGGAATAAGCTCTTCAAACTGTTTTTCTTTCAGTTTTAATAATCTTAAGTCCCTTTTCACTACTTGGAGCTCTATACATGAACCTCTGTGTTCACTCAGTTTGATAAAGACTCTATGGGCTAATTAGTTTCATTTCTGCTTATGGCTGATCGCTGATATTTTTCATTCTTTTGGCTTCTCAGATCTCAATCAATGCTCTGGTGTGTTTGCTGTAAGCACTGCAGGGAATGGTTGTTCTCTCTTCTGTACCCCAGTAACACATACTGCAGCACTTGACTGTTCCCCATTTTGTAACACCTTTAAAATATGGCTCTGTTTGAGTCAGGATTTCATAAATCAGATTGATAGAAAAGTGGCATTCGATCCTTTTTCGTGTAATGTGACAGTACAACAGAATTTATAGCATTGGAACTCAGCTGAGAGACACTCCTAGTAACACTAGTATTTTCTGACTTGCCTTAATTTCTCTTCTTGTTCCAGGCATCTGTAACTGACTGTGTAATTTTTTTGCTTAATGATATTCTTTAAGATGAAATTTTGCCAATTGGTGTTTGGGCAAGTCTTTAATAAGATTTTTTATTTTCTTGATTTGTTACCATACTCCCCAACAGTTTGAACATATTTGAGTTATTTTCAGTTTGGATTCTGTCCTTGGAAGTCAACACAAAGTGCTTAGCATGAGGCAGAAATCTCATAGATCCTACAGTAACATGAAAGCAGCTTGTGGCACTGCAAACAACAGCAAAACCACTTACAGGTTTAATGTGTTTGGATAGGAAGTGCCCAAGAAAATGTATTTCTGAGCCGCGTGTTGTTTGTTAAGTCACACTGACGCACAGCTGAGGGCCTGAGGAAGAGTTCAGGAACGGCAGAGAGCAAGGGAGGAACTCGGTGGTGGAGCATTTCTGCAGAGATAGTTTGTGGGCTGTTTATTGATTGCTCAGGTCATTGGTGAAAGGTCAACAGCTCTGCTGTGTCGGCAGATAAAGACAGAGGAATGGCATGTTGAGGTCACATTGGAAAGGAATTCAGTCACGCTAAAGAAAGAACTTTTTAAACCTTTATTTACTCAAAAAGGGTTGTGAGGTATTGAGCTTGCACATTTATGACCCTTCAGTGTAAGATTAAGAAACCTTATTCTCCGCTTTCCCTGGGAGTTTTCCCCTTCACTTTACAATCTGCTTTTAGAGTTGAACAGTTTTTAGCTCATTGCTTAATTCCTTGCTTCTGCTTTTGTGTCTGGCAAAGAGTAGAAGGTTATTTCCTTGTGCAAAGAAACACTGGTAATTTTTTCTGAACAATCAAATTTTGAAGTGATTATGCCCTATAGTTAATTTAAATTTTTTTCCCCCTCTTTTCCTCCAAGTGCCTATGGAGTGCTGAGCCCTGTTTGTGTTTATTTCTATTGTGGTTTGCTTTTACTCTATACGAAGGTAACTATTGCATGGCAGGGCTGAGATTTAACACGTCTGAAAGGTGAAGTGTTCAGGGCAGAATTTAAATCTGGAGGACTCAGGTCTTGTCTGAACAAGGTAGTGACACTGCTCGTCTGCTGGTATGTGCTGGGATTTAGGCAGGCAGGGTGAAAACAATCCTTTTCATTTTATTTACCTTCATTAGGAGCCAATTTAAATGAAAGCTAATAGGCCATTATTGCACTTTAGAAAAAGGGTTCTTATACAAACGCTTAAGTTCATGGTTTTAACTAATCTGGTGCAGATTTGTTTTGCAGTAAGCTGTAAGTAGATGGGGAGCTGTTTTCCAGATTTGGGGACCAAAACACCTGTCAAGCATGATATTCTCTCTAATGCAAAGTCCTGGTCCAGACCTTCCCCGTCACCAAATTCCTCTTAATCCCTGGAAGTGGTACAGGGAGGTACAGCCAGACACAAAGTGGGTGGCAAAGAGCACGTTTGTTTCTTTAGTCAAGTTGGGCATAAAGGCAGTAAGTGAATAGGATTTGCCTGTACAGAAGATGTGAGAAAAGGTTTGTATGTTGGAAACAGGGTTGCTGTGACTGATGATTTTAATATTGTCACTTAGTCCAGGCTTCTAAACTCCAAAATTGCATTTTAAAAAAAAATTCCTGTCTCTTTCTTTAGTGACTCAGAGCTCCTGAGTTTATGATCAGGGTAGATTTTTTAATATTTTAGTATCAAAACTAATAAACCCTGCCTTTTAGATCATCCAGGACTGCTCAGGTAGTTTGCTTCCTCCCTGCCAACCTTGATGCAAAGCATTACGTAAAGGAAAACACTTCTGCTTCTGATGAAGGCACTCAGAACTGCTCAGGAGAAGATGCTAAGGAGCACATCCAAGCCCTGGGCCTGTCCCAGCATCTTTGTGCCCCCTCCGCACCATCACTGCTAACCAGGGCTTCTCCTGCTCAGCTTTATAGGTTGATATGTTCAGTGCAGCCATTTCTGTACCTCACAAAGAACACAGTAAAAAATAAACATCTCACCTGTGTTTTGCAATCACCTCATTTCTGCTGTTCCCAGCAGCTCAGACGTGGGTGGAAGGTGACTGTGATCCTCCAAACTCTGCCCATGGAGCAGGGGCCAGCACCTGATGTGCCCTGCTCTGGCACTGTCCTAAGAGGACAGAGCACAGAGAAGCTGCTTCCAGCTGTTGGTGTAAAACAGCTGTAGTGGAGACTGCATTTTGGGGGAAATTTTGATAAAATGTAGAAGAAAGCTTTTCAGAGGCTCAGCCAAATGTGATGCCACGCAGAGGATTTTTAGCCTTATTGATGTGTGGCAATACTACAACTCCCCATAGGTTTTCTGAATACTACAGAAGAGATATGTTAAACCAGTAATGACTGTAAAAAAAAAAATTAATAAACTGAATTTTTGTTTAATTTATTAAGAAAAAAAAGGAGTCTTGAAGATGAAATGAATACACTGCTACTTGCCTGTAGTTGCTGAATCACATCCTGCTTCATCCAGAAGTAACTACATGTTGGCATCTAAATGGCTGTTGAGTCACCTCTGCAATATGAACTGGTGATTTACATTCACACACCAGAAAAGTGTCTCTGTTTAATAGTAAAAAAAAAAAAAAAAAACCAAAAAAACCACAAAAACAACAACAATAAACCAAACAAAATCTACTGGGTTTTTGCAAGGAAATATCCCAGAGGAAAAATCTCTGGATGGGGTTAAGATTTCTATTGACAACAGACAGGCAAAAGCTTGCAGGGAACCTGCCCCATGCAGCTGCTGGGAGAAGGTGCAGAGGTGCAAGTACCCAGCTGCAGTGCTGGCCAGGAACACGTCCAGGAGGTGCTGCTGGAGGTGCAGGAGCTCCAGCTCCCTCCTTTTTCTAAATGCACGGTCCCAAAACCTGAATCGGAGCCTGGGGAGCAGACTCCTCCAACTACTGGCAGAGCGACGTGCCAGCACTGTGCCCAGAACACCGTGACCGTGTTTTCTGTGTGCGCCCTCCCCTCGCAGAGAATCAGCCCTTTGTCCGAGCAACTCCTTTCTCCTTTTCTTTTCTTTCTGAAGTTTTCAGTTGGCGACTGGGAAGCGGGGAGGGGGAAGGGGGGGCCAGCCTGCAAAGATGAAGCAGCTCATGAAAAGAAAGCTGCTGAATAGGCAGATTGTTTTATCTGGATGGGTTTTGTGTTCCTGACTCTGTTGCAAGGGAAGGTACAGTACAAACAGTGTTCTGGCTCACACGCTCCTGCTTCAGCCAGGAGATCGCTCTTTCTCCTGCTGTTGCTGCTGCTCCAAAGCCCCGAGGGTGTGTTATCTTTTTCCCCCTCCCCCTGGAGGTATCTGTTCGCTGCTGATGGCATTTCTGTTTAGCAAGGGCCGTGTTTACACTGTAAGAAATGTGAACACGTCTCAAGGATTCCGCAGCTTGGTGCGCCCCCGCAAAGCGGTATTTCCTATGGCCGCTGACTCCAAAAGGGTCCTGTGTTCCCAGCCTCGGTTGCTGAACAGTCTGGAAAAAAACCTGGAAAGCTGAGGATAAAACATCTAAGTGAGCTTTAGGAGGAAATGTGGAAGCCCAGGCTTGGAGTGGGGATCCCAAATTACCCTGCACTGGCTGAATCTTCTCCTGCTTCTCTCTTCTTCCATCAGAAAAACTTTAGGAACAGCTGAGGCTGTGGTCAGCTGCTGGTTGCTTTGGTTGCCCATGTAATCCCAGGCTCCAACACGAGATGTGGTGATAGTCTTTGAAATGGAGAGGCAATGGCCTCTGTATTATTAAAGGTCATCAGGCATCTGGTACGAGCTGAAGGGATTTTGTGCAAGCAAAAGAGCAAAAAGGGTGTATAAATTTTAAAGGAAGAAAAGAAGAGGAAAAAAATGATAGTAAACTTACTGCTTCAGGTTCAACATGGCAGGGAGGAACAGGAGGTGGGATGTGTGTGTCCAGGCAAAATAATCCTGATTAAATAAGTCCTGTTGATTCAGGGCCCTTAAAAAGAGAATTCCTCCTGTAATGCAACTGGTTTGTTTTTTTCCCATCTGAACTGTGTCAGTGAGACACTGAAACCCTCATCAGTGGGGGGGAAAGGAATGGTGCTGCTTGCCTCTTCTGTGCTGAAACTGTAATTTAAGAATAAGGGGAGTTTTAGGGCTGCTAGAAGTTTTCTGGTGTTTCATCTGAGAATAAAGTGCTAATGCATCCCCCCACTGAAAGGTAGGAAGCCAGTGAGCAGGACTCTCCTCAAACACAATGGCTCTATCTTACTCTGTTATGCCACAAAGGAGTGGCTTGCTTAATCTCTGAAATTAATAGAGCAGAGAGGAAACGGCTCTTAAAGAGATGTGTGTCTGCTTCCTTCCTGTGCGGAGCGCGGGGAGCCCGGGGCGCCGAGGCAATGTCATTTCACATAACTAGAGGGCTCTTCTTATAAAGGACAATTACAGTAAGTCTAGCGAGGCTGGAATTTTTGACTTTTCAGGGTTTTTTTCCCTGCTAGGGTGGCGGGGATTTTTGTTTAAAACCTGGTATATTATTTTGGTGGAAGATGATGCTGTGAGAGTTTGTCCCACATTTGCTTTCTCAAGAGACTGATTTTTTTTTTGGGGGGGGGGTGGTGTCTGTCTGTTTTTTAGTGACATCAGAGAAACCAGCCTGCTGCTCCATTCCCTGCCACGCTTAGTACAACAGTCTAAATGTGTTCTGAGCTCTTGTCCTAGGAGAATGTCAGTTCAACCAGAATTAACGGAGTGTATTCTAGTAGAACAGCTCCTTTTTCACACTGTGTTGGCCCTTTATAGCAGTGTGTTACTCTTGGTGTGAAGCCAAATCGACTGATAAGCAATGCACTAGATTTTCCTGCACGTGGTCAAGGCTGTTCACATCTATACAAGCATTTTTAGCTTTAGGAAAAAGGCCTAGTGCTCACCAATCTAAACCCCACCTAGCCACTGTCACTCCAGAGAGAGCAAAAGAGAAGAATTGGCTTGCCAGGAAGCCTTCAGGATTTTTTAATTGCTTCAGGGAGAAAGATGGGGAGACCAGGAAGAGATGCCATGGGGACCAGGGCTCCTGGGTACCGTGCTGCCTCCAGCCCATCTGATTTGAGAACAGGAGCATGCTGCTCAGCATGTTTCAGGAACCCACTTTAGTTGGGCAGATGAAGCTTTGCTCTGCTTTCATTCCTTAACTTTTGTTAATAATTTATGTGTGATACTGCACAGTAGAAATATACCTCCAACTCTGCGTTTGAAACTGCTGTCTAGAGCGGCATAACATAATCCAGCCATGTTGTGTATCTTGTGCATTTATTAAAAAGAAAGGGTGTGTGGACTGTGTGGGTTTTGAGTCACAGTCAGGGGGAATCTGTAATAAAATGACTATCTATAAAGTGCAGGACAGTTTGTTCCCTCCTAGCAACATGATGTATTTTACATATGAACAATAGTAGGTTGCTTTGCAGAAAATGTGTTTTTGATATTAAGATTATCAGTGCTGCCACCCCTTGTCCCTCATTTATTATTGGACTCACCACAGCAAAACTGCCAAGTTCTTAGTGCTTTTTCAGCTTTCATTCAGCCGCATGATTTGTAATGACTGTGGTGAGCTGGGAAAAGGAGGAAGTTTAAATTTGGGCAGTTGTGCATCTATCCGCAGCTAACGAGGCATCTAATCTCTCTGCAAATCCGATACAGCTTTACCACAGCCCTGGCTGTAAGTTCAAGTATTCTGTAGTATTGTATTTTTCAATATTTTTCTGCACCTTTGCCATTGTCTGTGTGTTTTAAGCTCCATCTATTTTGGACTTTATTTATCCGAAAGATGAGATGGAGAATTGGCTGGTATCAGTGCTGCTCACCAGTGGTGTGGGAGGCTCAGCAACCTTTGGCTGCCTGACCCCACATTGCCCATGGCTGCTCTAACCAGGCACTGGAAAGGGCCAGTATTCAGTGGGGATTGTATTGCTGTCCTTTTCCTTTTGATGCCTTTTCCTTGGAGCCCTGAGTAGCTACATCCATCTGTCCCAACCATCACTTCAGTGCCCTGCACAAAATCCCCCTTCCAAGCATGGCTAAAGCTTAGCTTCAGAGTCCCTGCAGGCTCCTGGGGGCAGGGACCAGCTTTTCTCCTTGTTTCAGGCAGGTACCCAGCCCCAACCATTGTGACCTTGTCTGTCTTGCAAGGAATTATTGTGCTCCACGCAATACTGCCTGAGAACAGGCGGCAGCACAGCACAAGGTGGGATGGCTACAGTTTAAAATAGAGGATGGCATAATGAAGTTCTTAGGCTAAATGCCAGTGTAAAATTAGCATTTAACTTCCCCCTTAGAATTTGCCTGTTAATTAGGTATCACTGTCTATATTGGAGTCATTTTTAGAAGTTGTTACAGCAATATTAACATGACTGAAATGTATTGCATGAAATTATATTATGCATCAAAGTTTTCTCCTGGTGGGGGCTTAGGTCATCCAGCCCAGCTGGGAATGGTATTATTTTACTTGTTCTATTATAGACATCTAGACACATACACAGCCCTCAGACTTAAAGGAATGTGTCTGCAAGGTAAAATAATAAGCATATACCAGACAGTCCACAGGATTAGAAGGCTATTTAAATGAGAAGAAAAAGTGGGGGGCAGAGATGAGAAGGGAAGGAATTCTATGCCTTGTAACAATACCCTGTTTCACCTTCCAGCTAGAACTTCTCAAACTGGATCAGGGCACTGAACTTTTTCTTCTGAACATATCAACCTGTAAAGCCAGATGTTAGCATCCCAGAACAGGTTGGATAGAGGATTTCCATTACATCCTTTCTTTGGACTTTTTTTAAAAATAAATCTTAATGCAGTGCCTTTCATGCATTTGATATCAAGTTTCACCAACTTGCAAAAAGTTTCACTTCTGAATGTTTCCCCAAAATAGATGTATAGATGTGGCACTGAACTGTTGGTTTTGGGCTTCCCTCTGCTGCAGGACCTTTTTGAAATCCTGGGAAAGTCTGGGGTGTAGTGTGTGCAGGACTGCCTGTTCTTGCAATGCCTCCCATTCCCATGTGTTGTCTTTCTTTGGGGGACCCCCATGATGTGGGGTCCCATCCAGCTGGCCTATGATAGTTCTGCCCATTTGTTTTCCCCAGCTCTGTTTCTTTTCTCCCTCCTAACCAGCACAGAGTTAGAGGGATGCAGGCTCTGGGGTCCTGTGCCATGCACCACAGGAGTACCAGAAGGCAGGCAATTTGCATTTTAATAACTCCCTCATTATGTATTTGTCTGATCATGTCAATATTTTGCATTTTTTAAATTTTGCTGACTGCAGACATTGTGGGCTATCAAGTCGATAATTAGATTGCCTTATTTTAAACACCTTGGTTTTAAATCAGAGCAGCCCAATTTTGTAGGCCAGTGCTGTGTCTGGAGAGCAGCTATATGTGAAAGGAAAAAGATTTGAGGAGAGCATTGCACACAGATTTGCTGTTGTTAGGAATGCCTTCAGGAACATACTTAAAACATTGCAGGGGGAGGGGGTCGATCCTTTTTCAGAAATAAAAACTACAGAAATTAAATCTTCGTCAGAGGACATAGCATTACCTTGCCTGTCAAGTGAGTGTATTTCTTCCCACACCAAGTAGGAGTGTTGTAAACCTCACCTTCATTTTATTCCACCTGCCTAATGAGGTGGGGTGTTTTGTTTCACCTAAAGCCTGAGCTAATGGCAGAAGCATTAAATGCAAATTGCACCTTGAGGACCCCCCTTGAATCACACAGCACAGCTTGTACTGCCATTGATGCTGGGTTTATCTCAATTGTTGTCTAAGGCTTTGGAATTATAAATGTTTGTGTTAAACAGGTACTTTCTCTTCCGTGTAGTGCAGTTATTTGTATTGCACGTGGGGTTTGAAAGAAGTCAAATATGGAGAGTGCAGAAACAATAAAATCTCTATTCATGTCTAGATGCACAGGTATGCGGAAAGTGAGGGTGAGTGCTGGTGTTGCTGTAAAAGATGTGGAGATCATTTCATCTTCAAAAGAGCAAACTTTGAGTGGATACACAGAGAAGTGCCCACTGAAATCAGCAGCAAATTTTCCAGTTGTTTCACCAGCTCAGGTCCAGTTATAAAACTGAATACAGATTGTTCTGAGTATAGAATATCCTAAAGACAGATTTCAGAGGGGAAAACCTCAAGTTCTGCTTTTATTTTAAAAAATATTACTGATGAGCGTTGAGATGCCCAAACAGAAATGTGTTTGATGCATGGGGCAGTGGAGAGCCTGGACCTGATGAGATCTGCAGTTGGCACTGGAATGTGGCAAAATGGGTACTGGGAAGACATCTGCACAAGGGAACCCCCAGGAACAGGTGAGCACAGACAAGGGCAAGGTTTGCTTCTTTAAATTTGCATCAGGAACGTAGGGAAAGTTGGGTGCAGATGCATTGGAGAGGGAAGAAAAGCACTATTAGAAGCTGCATTATTTCGCTTACTGTAAAAAGCTTTTTGTTCAGCATGGAAAGACAGCAGCTCTTCCTGGGGTTGTTGCTGTTCTTGCGTGACTTCTTGATGGTTCAGCTTGTTAATGGACCAGGTTTCTACTAAAAGTGTTTAGTTGTTTGACAGCCGTGTGCTTCAGGAGCCAGGAGCTTACTATGTGCTGGTGAAGGCTGCCACTGTTTTCTTCTCTGGAGATATACATGATTTTAAGGGGTAATAGAAATTCCTCCTGGTTCTTGGATTGTTCTTAGAGTTAGGCACACATCATTAGAAAATAGTGGAAATGTACTTGAGGTTAATTCTCCTTCCTTCCCATTTAATCCATGAGCTTCTGCACATTTTAGGGGAGAAAAACGTTTGGCCTCTTTCAGAAAACCCAAAACTAACGTGGGTCAGTGAGAGATCCAGACCATGGCAATGTGAGAGCCATCTAGGAACCCCATAAGAGCTGCATTTTGGCATCATGAAATGGGCAGTCCTGAAGAGCCCGTGGTTTTCAGAATTGCTGTGCAAGAGCTGCCCAAGGTGCCTCCTATCCCAGCCCCATCCCGAGAGGAACCCCAGCACCCTGCGCCCCGGGAGCGGGGGCTCTTCGTGCCGAGCGGAATCTCATCTTGCACAGGTGCTTGGTGAGCAAACCTGGAGACACAGCTTCTGGCCAGCTCGCCATTCTTCCCGGGAATCTCAATTTCTTGGCAGAGCTGAGGAGTGGGGCCTCGTGCTTTGCCGTGGGCCCAGCTCGCCCGCCGGAGCAAGGCGAGCTCCTTCCCCACAGTGCAGTTCCACGTCCCGCACTAGAAACGCTGCATTGTAAATGAGCAAAGTTTGTTTTCAGGGAGTTGCTCGTATTGACACTTCTGACTTACTGTCTGTCTGTCTGGTTACAGAGCAGAGCTGTCTCACAGAAACCAGGAAACGCTGCGTAAGGCAACACACAGGGCGCAGCTGGAGCAGAAACTTGCGTAAATCAACAGCCTGCCCCAATGTCACCCCATTTCTCCCTTGTGTTATTTTTGGTGTCTTGTTGTGTACTAAGAAAAAGTACTTCAAATTCAAGAAGAAGGAGATTTTTTTGGTGTTGGAGGACTGATAAATTGTGGTGCATTTTTCCTTTAAAGATACACTTGACATTTATCTGTCCCTGTTTGTATATAATGAATGGGGAAACAAGACAGGGAAATTGTATTTCAACTTGAGGTGCTCAAGAGGAAAAGAGAAGTAGTTTTACTAGGAAAAGACATGCTGTATCTGATTACAATTCCTTATTCTTTAGGCTGTCATTTACGCCTGGATAAAGTAAATATAAAATGCTGCCAGCTTAGAACAGTGCTATTTTAAATCCATTGTCCAAACAATTGTGCAAAGAAACAAGGTGAAGGACTAATTCTGTGTCGGTTTTCTGATTAAATTTTGAAATAGAAGTAAAGTGAAGATGACTGTAAAAGTGAGAAATATAACAGCTGAAACCTCCTAACAAATGTGCTTAATCATAGTACAGCTTTTTTGTGCATCAGCACCTCTCATGTCTGTACGGAGCCCAAATAATATCAGTTCTTTAACAGTTTTTATACCAGTATCAGAAGGAGTAAAACATACGTTGAGTTTTTTAAATTTTTGCTGATCTTGCCAAATTCATGCAGTTAAAAATGCACAGGATGTTTTAGATTTGAGTACAAACAGGTATAAAACAGAGTGTCAGCCTTTTTTATTTAAAAAAAATTAATATATTTGGCAATGTGTTTGGCTTTCTATTTGTTTTTGGCTCCCAATCTGACTCAAATGTTTGTGTAAGAAAGGCTGCACTAAAAAGTGCAAGGTCAGGTCTTGGTGTGCTACTCAAATGTGTCACGGAGGGAAGGGGAAGGATTGCTGCCATGCCTAAGGTTGGCGTTTCCTGCCCATTTCCTACATCATGTCTGGTAAATCTAGTCACTGAAGCACAGGAAACCAGGTACCGTTTCTTTGCAGTCTCTTCAAGCAAGTTCAATAGGAAGTAAGTTGGTTTTGAAGAACTGGAGATCTCTTCCCCCACAGGGGTGGGATCAGGTGCTCAGGGCTGGGTATGCGCTGTGGTGAGGAACCAGTGGTGCTGATGGGCACTAGGAGGGACACTGCTGAAAATTTGCTTCAGAAGAGAAGTAGGCCCTCTTATAGGAACTTGGGAATGGGAGACTGGTGAAATGAATATTGATGGTCATGATGCATGCAGGAAATGCTGTCAAGGTCCTGGCAGAGCTTTGAATAGGTACGGATGGAGGTGAGGAGTTGCAGACATGGTAAGCACTTGGAAGTACTCAGGTTAGTCCATTTGCAGAAGTTTCATTTCCTTCGACACAGCAGTACCTGACAGCCTCTGTGCCAATGTGAAATAAAATGGTTACTCTCAGCCACTTTGTAGTGGCTCACCTATTCTATCTCCATTGCGTTTGCAGTCAGTCAGTGCTTCACAGCTGGAGTTCAGCTGCTTCCACCTGGGGGCTGTCATTTCTTATAGGGGAAAGTCATCTTACTGTGCCTAAGATGTCCTTAAGGGGGCTTTCTCTCAGTACAATTCTGCTTAAGATTGCGGAGGCTACCTGGGCACAGCACATGCAATGTCCTGCTGAGGTCCCAGCATGTCCCAGCCAGGGGCGTTGCATTAACACAGTGCCCACCCATGCTAATTAGTCCCAGAGCTAGCTCAGTGTGGCCTTGGCTTCAGGATCTCTGAGCCACAGGGAAGGAATATGGCCTGAAGTTATGAAGTCATCTCAAGAAGCTGTATTGAAAT
Source organism: Callaeas wilsoni (assembly GCA_013398955.1). Classification (NCBI taxonomy): domain Eukaryota; kingdom Metazoa; phylum Chordata; class Aves; order Passeriformes; family Callaeidae; genus Callaeas; species Callaeas wilsoni. The sequence goes on from VWPU01040840.1 coordinate 33,176, forward strand.
TAAGTGAACCTTCCCTCTCTGGACTAGGGTTAAACTGGTGCCCCTTCAATTCTTTGAGTGCCCTGAAACTTGAAGGTGGACACAACACAGTGTTTAGTGACAGATGAGAACACTTCCAGGAAATCCAAACTTCTGTTCCCAGTTTGCAAGGTCCTTGCAGCTCCCCAGGAACACTCCATGGTGCCATCCGGACATGACAGTTGTTTCCTGATGGTTGCAGCAGTTACATCCTCGCTAACCCGTGTAACGACAGCTGAAAGAGGAAGTTCCTCCCATTCTTTCAGAAAAAAAATGAAGAGCTACCTGCCCTCCAGCTGTCCTTTAGGAGAATTCACAGTTGTTCGTTCAGGTTTGCAAAGTTTGGGCTGAATGGTTATGTGTGCTGGCCTGGGCAGCAGCTCTCAGTTGGCTGCCATCCAGCCAAGCCAGCCCCTCTCCTCGAAGTGGTCAGGGCGGCCCTGTGCCTGTGCTGGTAGCTCAGGCCCTTTTTGAAGGAAAGGCAGAATTCTCAATAACTCACAGGATTCAGTGGCAGCTGTAATAAATTTATGTAGAAAAAGAGTTTTGCCTTCGCTTTCGGACACTGGGAGAAGAGCATGTTCTCGAGCTTGAAAACACTTAGAAGTAGTGTAATTCTTGTGGGTAAACTGAAATGTCATAGCTAGAAAGCAGCAACAGGTTTTTTCATCCTAAACTAGGTACACACAGTTTAAGTGTTCTGACCTTTCAAGAATGTGTTTGTTCTACTCCAGACATCATGTCTGTATTAGAAAATAGAAGGGTAATTAAGTGTTGATGTTCAAAAGCATACAGTGAGTTTTCCTGTAATATCATTGTTTCTTAGTAAAGGCCAAGTCTTTTAACCGACATTTCTCAGTTAAGGAGCCCGTACTAGGATAAGGACTATAACCCAGGATGTCAGCCTTGCTCTGTGGGTGGAGGGAAAGCCTGTACTCATTTGAATATTTAAGTCCTTTAAGAAGGGGCTTAGAAAAAAAACAAAGTACTTGCAGGTTTTTTTGATTTTCTCCTTAACGTGATGATCATGTTGTGTAACGTGAACACTTCGGACAAAACACTGTGATACTCTGAACTGAACTTGTGCTGTGCCTAAAAGGAAGAAAATAACTCTGACCAGAACAAAGGGAAAAAAAGGCATATGTATATTGTAGACGTGGTGTATTGCGGCCGTAGTGCACGGTACATGGTGCTGCCTGGCCACTGCCTCCTGTGCATTTCAGCCTTGCTCTGGTGCTGCTGCAGAGCCAAGGGACACCCTCCTAGCCCTGGTACTGTTTCCTCAGTTCTCACCTCCCAGACATACAGCCATAGGTGTGGTGGGGTAGAGGAAACGAATGAACACAATTTGTTTGGAAAGTCCATTAGCGTTTAAAGAGTTCTAATAAGAGAATGTTTGATCACATGTAGTATTGGGAGAGAAGATAAGTGGAATGGAGAAATGAAGAGTCTATTTGTGAAACACTCACAAAGTCTAGGGTTTTCTGAGGTTTTTCAGGTTATCTTGTCCCCTTGAAATTAAATTGCAGCCAAGTATCTAGGCTCATCTGCAAGGCTTAGCTAAGACACTTAATGAAAAAATAGTTCCTTTACATAATTCCCTTCCTTTTGCCATTAACATGATATATGGAATTCCATCAGTACTTCCTCTGTAAATCAAGATATTGGAGGCCATTGTCTCCATGTGCAGCTCCAGCTCAGTGTGCAAAGCATTTCATATTCAAAGTTTCAAAGGTCAATCATCTGATTAATACTCCCATTCCCCCGATGAGTCTTTTCTGTCTTTGTGGTAACCCTGTAGTTTTGAAACGCCTTATGCAGATGACTCTAAAAGCATTTCCTATGCACTCGGACTTGACCCAGCTGCTGCAGCTGCACGTTGATGCTGCACCCACTGCAGAAGTTCCTACAGGGAATGAAGGAGGGAGCTCCAGCCATCCCGGAGGCTTCCATGAGATAGTCCCACTACAGCCAGCAGTAAGTTTCAAGCTCTTTTTCCCTCGCTGCAGTTCATCCCCCTAGAGTTTTACAAAGAGACCAGGGCCACGTAAAGTATTCCCAAGTGGAGCAGCATGCTTCATCCTGTGTATTCCAAACTACCTCCTCTGTTATGACAGATAACTGCAGTCTGGCTACAAAGTCTGTATCAGGGATTGGTAACCCTCCAGGATGGTACTTGGCACTCAAGAGCTAACACATGTTTTTGTTACATGAGCATGAGTCTAATAAAATGGCTCACTGGTTTAATATGCCCCTTTGTAAAAACAAGGCGCAGTTGGATTTAGAAATTGTGATGATTTGGCAGGTTCAATTATTAACTTCTCTTGCAGGGTTAAGCTTTGACCAGAAATTTGCCATGAACCCATGGGCACATCCTGCTAGGAAACAACATGCAGAAATCCTTTGCTGTCCTACTTGATTTATCTGCACAGTGCAAACTCGAAGTGTAGAGCTGTATTTTCCCCCGAGGAAGTCACAGCAAGCTCCATCACCACTCCAGAGTAGAATGTGCTGAGGTTATATTGGTTTTGTGCTCGCAAATAGTTCTGCTCTGCTCAAGACAATGCATCTTAGGAAACTTTAGCGGGTCCTGAACTGATCTGTTTTATACTCCGCTTTCACCATGTTTTGGGAGAAAAGCTGGAATGTGGTGAAGAGCCTGAGCTATGCTAGCTATGCAGTGTCCTGTGGGATTGTTTGTGAACACAGCAGCTAAAGATAGAAGTGCACCACAGAGATGCTAAAAATACTGTCCAACTCTATGGTGGTTGTTTAGCATTTGGAGCGCTATAGTTGGCCTTACACAGACAAAGGGAAGATGCAGTTTTGCAATTTGAATATGCAAATGAAATCCTGATCTTGCAAATGTGCAATCATATGCTCAAATCTAAAAAGACCACTTGTATTCCTGAAGTTAAGCATTGGCACGATTAAGAGTTTAATCAGTCAAATACAGTGTCATCAGAAGTTAGTGTGATTGCATGGCAATGCAGAGACTTTGCTTCAAAAAACAGCCAAAAAAAATCACGTTGTGTGATTGAGATCAGATCTTTACATTCCACATGTTGATACTTGGAATTGTGTTGTCTTATAAATCATCTCTTATTAACGCAGTAGGTTGCAAACAGTTTCTTCTTTACATTTATATGCATGATTTAGTAAATAGTATTTTAATATCAGTGGGAACACATGGTATGCTTCATGGCTTTCAGCCGTGTGACCTTTCAAGACAGAACAAAAGCTTAGAAATTAGAGTTTACATAAAACTGAGAAGTGTAGAAAGCTTAAAAGGCTGTGTAATTCACTTCTGCAGCAAGAACACCATTTTCTCTAACACTGTTTGCATAAGTCAGCATTTATGTTGTCAATTTGCAGTGATGAATGTGTGATTAACATTGCTTCTAGGACAGAGGGGAACTGGTATCTATAGCAAGTCGAGAGGTTCTCTGGTTAAAACCCAAGTAACTTAGGCATTGCATATTCTGGCAGAGAGAATTTCTCCAACTCCTGTGTATTTTTAATTCACTCCTTTAGTTAGCAGGAAGGAGCAAAGAGTGAAATGTCATCCCTGATGAAGTCAGTGTCCCAAAATATTTATAGATTCATAAAATCATTTAGGTTGAAAAAGACCTAAGATCATTGAGTCCAACCGATGTATTTCATTGAGGCCAAGATTTCAGCAACTTTATACAGAACGAGGGCTTCAGGACTGGAATCTGTGTTTAGTTTAGGGTTTATAGTACCACTGACATGCAAAATCCCTTTAAAAGTCCCTGGGTAAGTTCAAGAGCCGTGTTCAAAGAGCAGGTATTAGAGGAGCAAGAGCTGTGTGCTGAGCTGGTCATCTCCCTGCTGCAGGAGGAAAAGTGTGTACAAACAGCATTTTTCCAATGAATTGTGTTCATATTCCAGCTGATGCACACTGAGAATAGCAGAGGTGCTGGGTTGGTAAAGATGAAAGTGGTGGGATAACATGAAGTAGTCAGAAACAAATTAAATATTCATTCCTCTGCCTTACAAAAGATTTCTGCTTCTGGCTGTTATACAGCCTTCTCTCTACATCCACTTTCTGTGAGACACACTACATTGATTATCTTTTTTCTCTAAGTGAGCCTTGGTTTTTTGGATCTGTATTAATCAATATCCTGTTTATTGTTTCATTTTCTGAAAGACAGAGAACATCAAAGGAGCAGGAGAGGAGCGGTTCAGGATGTTTCTTTCCTTGCCCACTTGTTCCATCCTTCTTGAGAGTTGTGCTCCAGTTTCTGATACCACTTAAGAGAAACCTCAAACTGCTCTTTTAAATGTTTTGTCCTGCCCAAGCCTAGAGGAGAGCTCTAGATTCAGTAGTAGATCATTTTCCAGTGCAGGCAGTGAGCAGAAGGGCACTGGGCTGGCAGACGCAAGGCTGCTGGTGTCAGCGGTCGGGGCAGCCACACACAGGAGGCTGGAGCTGTTCTCTTTGGAGGAGTAAGTGTGAGTACTTCAGCTGTTGGAACAAAAATGCCCTTTTTCTTAGACTGAAAACCCATTGTTTCTTACTGTTCTGTGAATTTGAAAGCTTTTTGTCCCTAGGTTTGACCTAATTGGAGGCTCTGCCTCCAGGCTATTAATTCCTCAACCATACCTTTTGACAGAATGGCACCTGTAGTTTGGTAAAACCACAGGACTAAGTGTTCTGACATATTAAAGATATAATACAATATGTAGCAGAAAAGAAGTGTCAGACTGGGTTTTATCTGGTTATCTAGTAAATGGAAAACCTACCTCATAATTTAGGAACACGTACATCCTGTTTCTTCTACTTGTGGTCATTGCATAACTGTGCCAGTGTTAGAGGCTGAAAAAGAAGAGAGAAAAGTATCTTAGAAATCCTGGGAGACCCAAGCAGCAAAAACATCACTTTTTGCTCAGTGGAGAGGATCTGCAATTCTCCAGCCTAGAAATGGCTGTGAGAAATTAATGTAGTCTACAAAATTACTGCAAAGTGTTCCATAGGACTTTGAAATTAATGGACTATAAAAAAAGATATAAAACAATACTGCTGGTATTAAAACTGAGGTAAGATGAGGTAATACTGATGGAAAGGCATGGAGTCTAAGATTGATCTTGATTTACAGCCAGATATGAAAGAAATGCTCTTGTACTACAGCTTAAAACCAAGAGGCAAAGAACTTGTTCTGTCTTCAGCTGTCTAGTTAATAACACTTGTCATTAAGTGGAACGTGGAAGTTACAGCCAAACAATATGCGTGACGTGATTGCTGCAAGTCTTCAGATGACTAATTACAAGGCATCTGTACAGAGATCTCCTGCTAGCAGCACAACACAGGAGCAGGCAGTAGTCCTGTTCTTCCAGATCCATTTGTCAACGGCAGTTTTTCTCCTGGAAAAATTTCCATTTTAACAGTGCCATTAATACCGAAAGCAGATGAATTTCTAAGGAAAGACAAGATGGGAAGGCTCTGAACATTTGTTTTGATAGGGCAGATCTCTGTTGGTGCCTACCAAATGAGTCTGGTAATTCTGTCTGACCTGAAAAGTATCAAAGCTGCTGATTTTCATTCTTTTTTTCATTTCTTTATAGTGAATGCTCCTTGGCCTCTTGCATGCATCTTGCTTGTGTAGGATGGCAAAATAGATATATTCTTGGCTATGTCTTTTTTCTCCTTGGAACTCATCCTACACTGATACCTTTATTCAGACATTAGTGATGTTTCCTGTGATTTTGCACACGGATAATTAGAAAAATCTTGTTCACAAACTTGCTGCTCTGTAGGCTGTAAGTTGTTCCATTTCAAAGCAGGATATAGATCACACATATTTCTATCATTTTAAGTATAATTGTATTCACACAAATCAGTGAATGGGAAAATCATATTTGTAGTATTTTCTTCCTCTTAACTTTTTGTTAAAATTTAGAAAAAGAGAAAGCTAATACCTTAGGCTTATGGTAGTCCAGGTTGAATTTCCTGTTAGTTTCTGTGGCTTAAGCTTATTGTAAGATCACCTTATTCTGGTTTTCTCTAGTCATGATGTTTGATGTTTGGGATTTCAGTGCTTACCAGCTAAAGGGCGCAGTTCTGTGTTTGCAGCCAAGATTGCTTCCCTTGCTGCATGGGGACTTTGGGGAGAAGGCCATGCAAGAGTGCCAGGTCTGGAGTCACCTTTCATAAGTCAAACAAGAGACCTGTTGTACTGCAGCAGTGTCACAGGGAACAGGGATTGATGACAGCTCCGGAGCCACCGTGCAAGGAAGCCAAACCTCCTGTTGTGGTCTCTGACAGTGCACGCTCAGGGAGTGTGGGAGCACAGCCCCTGGTTCCTGCAGCTCTGCACTCACAACAGGAGTGTGAGATTTATTCAGGGAAAGCACACACCTTACTCTTTTCTTTCTCTTTTAACACAGCTTGAGGTCCCTGATTTACTGAGGGAATAACTGGGGAAGATCTCGATGAGTGGTGACAGTAATGGGGCAAAGGATCAGCGCACACTCGCATCAAGACAACTGATGCTTGTGTGCTGCTGGGAGATCAAACTCTCCAAATGTAGCAGCAGTGTTTAGGAGGTGATTTACATGTGCATATCTAAGTAGCAACTTCCAGTACCTGTTGCTACTATATTTGTTTTAAAGATGGCAGATTTCATATTTCCACTGAAAATTATGAGTTGGGAGAAGCTGTAGTGTCAAGTAAAAACAATCCACATAATGCACACAAGCTACCTAATAACCAACGTCCTTTCATGGTTAAAGTGACTGCTTACATCCCCGGTTCCTCTTCCTACATCCTCCCTTCCAGTTGCCTATTTCTATGAGCATGATGAATAGAAGGAAATCCACCCTGTGAATTTGCCCTATTCATAATCCTTCCTCTACCACCACACCTTGTTACAAACAGATCTGCCACCTCTGCAGCCTACAAGTACCCAACAGACCTCAACGTGGCCTTTGCTCTGGTACTCCTTACCTGAAGAATTGGGGAATTGCCATTTTTAAGCACACTGGTGCATGCCTCTGGTAGCTTAGAACTGCATTGTGATCTCTTTCCTGACACTGTAAAATGACAACTTAATGTCCATCCATGCTCAAATTGCTTGAAATCAGAAGGGTCAAACAGCCTAAAGCAGTAGGAAGAATGTGATTTCAGCTTATGTTTAATCTTAGTGTGGAGAAAGTGAATGGTAGTTTTAATTGCTCGAGCCTCCTTGAGTTCTCCTTGTAGCCTGAGATATGACTTTGATAAACTGTAGTTTATGTTTCTCGTAGTCAGGTACTGCTTTGGCTGCTCACTGGTCAGCAGGAGGCATTTTTTCTTGGATTCAGGTATATAATGTGAGTGTCTGTTACCAAACTGCAGCCAGCATGCACAAACAGAAACCTACAGATGTGCTAAATGCACTCACTGCAGTGCCAGGTCCTGCTGTAGTGCAGTGGGATTGTTGCCCAGGAGCATTTGGGGTTTGCTGTTCATGTGCAAGCCAGCCTACTACTCAACACAGAAGGTCTGCAAGTAACTTCTGCCATTTAAAAGGTAATATTATAGATCAGATCCACTTTCCAGCCTTTAAACACGCAGGCACATTCTCACTTCTTTTTCACAAACTGTCCTTAACTATTAGCAGGATGTTAAAATCTATCTAGAGTGTGGATAAGTGAGCAATAGAAAGCACAAAACTTTCCAAACTGTGAATTTAAGGCACAGGAGGAAAAAAATTGTGAAGTTTTCTTGTTTTATATGGAAAATTGCCAGTTCCGTTTTCTCATTGCATGACTGTTTTTGTCAGAACAGATAGAAACATTTTGGGCTGATGGGCAGATAGGTCTCGCTGAAGCTTGTTGAAGCCACAGAGGCTGAAGTCTTGATCGCTGAATGCTGCAAACAGTTTGCCTCTGGCAATTACATACTTCCAGTTTTGGCAGTGTCTAGTGTTTGAAAGAGACAGAGAGTGATAGATTCTTTGGTCAGTCCAGTTAAGCAAACCTTAGACTCAGGTTTTATACTTTGCAGAGGAAACAGTTTGCAATATGCCTTGAGAAAATACTGGGGAGAAAAAATGCTTCTATTTATCTCAGGCTTCTGCCTTGCTCAGTCCTTCCACCAAAAATTAAATGTGCTCTATCTGTCAAAATAATTCAGATATGCCAGATCTTAGCAGCCTGTTAGTGACCTGGATTCCCCAGGTGTCTTGCTCTGAAAGGCTTTGTGCAAAGCTGCTACCGCATTAGCAAATCCCAGGATCTGTGGTGAGACTGATGTTTTCCCCACCTGCCCCATCTCCTTTTACAATAATTTCTTTTCCTCAAACAAACAAACAGAAAAGCCAACACCTGGGATTTCCCAAGGTTACAACGGTCTTGAGACTTGTAGTGAAAGAAGGTTATCTGACTCCCATTCTGGATATCAGTCATGGATCCATAAACTTCAGTTTATTAAATCAGGAGCGTCTCCGGCCGTGCTGCTGGACACAGGGGCAGCTGCCGAGGCAGGATGTGGATGGCAGCGTCTCATTGGTCTCGGTGCTTACTTGAAGAGCCTGCGTAGGTGTGGGAATCACTGCTGTAGGTTGGATCTGTCCGTGGCAGTGAGTGGGGTGGGATGGTGCAGATCAATAATCAGCACCCTGCGGTTGTTGTAAATCAAGCCTTGACTCACTGACAGGCTGCAGGCACAGGAAGAGGCACTGAAATACCTTGCCTAATGTTTTTCCTCTCTCATTTCTGCAGTATGTTGGCCTAAATAGGAATCTCTGGTTAGAAGTGGCTTGTTTCTGGTGGAGGGGTCGTTGTAAGGCTGGAGAAACAAGGCTCTCCAGTGTAGGATGCAATTGTTCCTTCCCAGGTTCCCACTTGCAGGTGAAGGAGGGCATGAGTTCCAGGTGGAGAATTAACAGGGGCTGGCAGGAGGGCCATGGGGCAGCCTGGCTCACGGGGAGAGCTGGAGTAGCAGCTGAGGACAGCTGATGTGTTACAAGAGAAGAAAGGCTGAGTGCTGACAAAGCAGGGAGCCAGTCCATAGGTGCCCATGTGTGATTGGTTATTAAAATCCAATGGAACCATCACAGTATGTATTTATTAACAATTTGAACACTCTGCTTCAGTTTTTGCCACTTCCTGCTTTCCTTTCTCCCTTCATTGAGTAATAGTAAGTTCCTCAAGGCCAGCACCACCTCCTAAGTTTGGAAGGTGCCTGACACCCAAGGTCACCCTCATGGCAGCCCCAGCGAGCCCAGCTCAAGGAGGGCACAGCCAAGGACTGGCTTCTCCTGCCCAGGCTGCCTTTCCCTCCTTGCACAAGAGAAGCCTGTGGAGCGCTCTGCCCACATGGAGGGAATCAGTTTGGTGCAGGGAGGGAGCGTGTGACAAATTAGCTGTTTGTAACCACAGCTGTGCAGCTTCCATGGACAGAGCAGCGTAAACAGTTATTATTTATTCTGGTTGTGCTGCCATGTCGAGCCAGCAGCACTGCTCCTGCGTGACTCGGGTCTTTCCCAGAAAGACAGCCTGCTGGTTTGGGGAGGACAGTAGTGCTGGGATCACTGCTGAAAGCAAACCTGAGATAATGGAGAACTCATAATGGGATATTCCCTGAATCGGAGAGCCTGCCTTTGTTTCCCAGGTATTCCCAAGCAGAAGTTGGCCTGTGTATGCCAGTGCATTTTAATACATTTTGACAATGTTGCAAGAGCCCCTTTGTTGCTTGTCTGCTTCGTCCTTGCTTGCACATCTGAATGAAGCTTTCCCATACTGAGCCTTAGGCAGCCTCCAGCCAGCTTAGGAGAGAGTGAGTGAGTGAGTGTGTGTGTGTGTGTGTGTGTGAGTGTTTATTTTATTTCTAAAATATTTCCATTCACTTCTCAGGTATTCAGTTTGAAACAGAGCTGCCCAATATACTAATCATCAGAGAAAGGGGAAGAACATACTATGGTGTTCTCTTTTCCGTTGATTTTGTCAGATTGTGTAAATAAGAGGAGAAAGAGTTGCAATAAATCGGGTCCTTCCTGGGGAATCTGGAACCAGATGAAGGAAGTGGACAATAAAAATATTTTTGGTAAGGAAGTGTCTAGAAAAGCATAGGTAGGCTTCAAAGAGATAGTCTTGCAACGTCTGGGAGTACTGGATGAATGTTCTGCAACAAACAGCTTCTTGAATTAGTGAGGTCGGGAGCTCCTGGTCCTAAAAATTGTAGTGCCTTGTTGATGCTCTCCTGCCACCACTGTGGTTGGCATGTTTGAGCCAGGCAGGGTCCCAGTAACATGACATTGTGTTACTGTCCCCTGCACTGGTCAGGTGCATGGAGAGCAGTCACCGGGAGCTGGGGAGGAAACTGCTGGCTCCTCACAGCCAGCACCAGCCCAGAGCGCGCTGTGTGGGAGTAACAACCACTGAGGTGTCAGTGGGGAACACTGAAAACAGCCTCTCAGCCAGCCCAGCCAGAGCAAGGAGGGATTTCTGTTTATAATGGAAACTTCATACTTAAGTGCCTGGTGACTATCGTCTATTTTTTACATTGGTGATGTGCTTGAAGCAGAAGGATGATGGCACCCAAGTGCCCCTTTTAACCAAAATTATTCTATGATTTGTTTAGTTGCTTTAAGAAGAGTATCTTTCTCTCTCAAGTTTGGGGCTGTAGTCAAATCTATCTTAAGCAAAAGCAATGCTACTAAATTCTGTGGAGTTATACCTACCTGCACTGGGAGAAATTAGTCTTCTGGATTTTATAGTACTTGTGCAAATACTCACCTGGGAAACAGGAATCTTGCTTTTCAAGAGAACATGACACCCAGCTAATTTCACTGCCTCTCTTACAGCAAATCTTCTCGGGAGGGCTAAGCAACAGCATCCTATTTAAAAGTCCTGTCCCAGTTTTGGAATACCCATGCCATCGGAAAGCTATGGCCTTATTTTATCTGTTTATATCTAGTAACAGTCTAGGGGAAATGAAGTTTTGTTTTCCCATCACATTTATTCCCCAGTGCAACAGTTAAAAAACTATTTTTCAGAGTGTTTAGAAAGCCCACATTTTTCCCCAGTAACTCAGAGCATAGGAATGTCCTATGGCAGAGGAAGAGCTGGCAAGGACATGCATGCCAGCATGTCAGCTGGCCAAGGGTGGGAGATCCCCCACCACTTCCTGCCTGAAGGTTCCCAGGGTGCAACTTGGGAGTACACTCTGTTTGTTTTGGATGTGTGAAGCCCCTGTAAATACTTTCTGTACATGTCTGAGTTTTAAATATATGTAGTTATGATCTACCAACATGTTTCAGCCTACACAGGGCAACATCTGTTGAAACATGCAACTCTGGCTTAGTTTTAGCAGAGAAAATGAAGGAAAACTATTTCATCCATCATTAGACTCTAACACTTGGGAGAAGATTTAGGCCTGGTTCCATTTCCTAAAGCTAAGCAAATTTCGGCCTCATCAGCAAATGTCTGATGGTGCAGCAGTGTCCGGCTGTGACAGGGACAGTCTCTCACAGAGCAGCCATCCTGGCCCAGCACAGACACTGCTGCCCAAAGAGGCTCTCAGGTAACCAGACAATGTGCACTGGGAGCAGCTCTCCTCAGTTCTCCCCACCTGTGGTTTTTGAGCACAGCCCGTGTTAAAGCAGTGTGACTGGAGATCACCGGAGACAAGCACTGATAGCTCTGTAAGGGACAGCTCTTGGGGAGTAAAGGGAAAATACCCATGTGCAAAGGTCTCTTTGCCACAACGCCAAAGCTGCTGTGTCTGGTGATGGAGGGTGGATGGACACCTCCTAAAAGCTGTTCAGCAGCCCACTGTAGCCTGCAGACCTGCCATGATGATCATGGACAACCAGCTTGTATCCTCTCACGCTCTTCCAAATGTCTCTGTAAAGTGGATACCAGCATGGCAATGTCTGATATTAATCCCAAACTGCATCCACACCCTCAGGAACTGTGGGCACAAATCTGCCATTGTCCCTCTGCCCACCAATTTAGAAATAAGTGATGAGAGGGCAGTGCTGTGAGAGCAGCTGAGTGAGCCACCAGGCAGCCCTGCCGTGTTCCTGGGTCAGAGCCATACACGTTTGTGGGTGATTGCCTGAAGACAGGCTGAATTTAGGGGTGGGCATCAGCTGTTTGCACAGTGCAGAAGGAGCTGCACATGCTGTGCCCGCCCTGTGCCCCGCAGCCTTCACACACCCTGTGGTGCCAGTGCTGTGACACTGCTGCCTGAGAGCACCGAAGTGCTGCAGTTGTGCAGTGACTGAGGCGTAACTGTGATGTGTTTAAAAAGTAGTGTAAAATTCAGAAGTTGCTCATATGCAGCATAGCCCTAGAGTGGATCTGGTTATGCTGGGGTTGGCAGGGGGACTTTTCTGGTGATACGAGCTTTTATTAGATGGGATTTTTTTATAGCGCTACATGATGGGAAGCACTCGGACTTGTAGCCCAGACCTGGGAGAGGCTTTACTGGGAACTGGCTTAGAGGAACCAGTGTTCTTTTGTTTTCACATTGCTGATCAGATACTTTCTATGTACTGTTTCCCTCTATTGATAAGCAAGGTCATAATGCTTATTTCCCTTAACTTGAAGCAGCAATGTTAATGTCTGATTAATCCTGTGACATACAAGTCATGCTTGTTAAAATTGAAAGCCACAAATGATTTTATGTGGAAGAGATTGCCATATGCTGAAATAGTATGAGAAGCATTGTTTTCAGTTTCGCTTTCTTTATATGTAGAAGGCAGGTTTCTTTTGCCTAAGATTTGTAAATTTACAACTCCATCATTTCTTGTAGATCAAGATATTTATACACTTGTATTTTGAAAACATGTCCATTTTTATGAATGAGTGGCAATCCTTCAAAAGAACAAAGCTCACAGTGCCTTAGACATAGAAGAATAAACAAAAATTAAGAAGTTTAGCTGTTACTTACTCTTTCTGGAATTTAAAACATCTGTGATTAGGAAGTTTTTAAATCTGTTTAGATAGATAGCTGAGAATTTGTTTTGTTTTATTTTGTTTTGTTTAGAAAGTATGCTAGTTATTTCAGATGTTTGGCCTATAAAGAATGTAAAACAATTTAATTTTCTCAGGTCTGAATTTAATCCGAGTGACTGGCAGAAAGTCACTACATTCAGTCCAGGGTTTCATTCAGATTTGCCATTTAGTCCTAAAAAATGTTACCATAAAAACGTTGGCATGTTTGTTATGCAGGGAGTATAATGTCTTAATTGAAATGCAACCAGAAACTATTTTAAAAACTTCTATTGCAGTTCACATGACAGACAGTATTTTGTAGCTTTAACATCTGTTTTAAAGCCAACACATGAGATTTAGCCTTTGTCTGACTATAACTCTTTTGATTTCAGTGAAGTTGCACACATTTAAATCCTGATTGAATTTGTCTCACATGATTGGGTTTTTAATTGTATGATTTAATTTTCTTTATCTCCAACCAGTGTCATAGTGTGGAGCTTCAGTGCATGTCAGAATATGGTCAATAACGGATCCTTTCTTCTTCCTTTTATATTTTCACAGTTACAGGGATCCATTAAAAGAAAACTGGAAGATGATAGCTCTCCTGCCTCCAGTGGCGTGCCTGATGTCATTTTCCCAAATGACAGTAAAAGACTTTGTCTTGACGATGTAAACCTTGCCATGGGCCAAGGTGCCAATCCCAGTGTGGCGTGTCCAGAAATGCAAAGTTCTCCATTCTCCACCGGTCACAGCACTTCTTCCCTGGGAGTGGCAGGGCACCCAGTGCTCCTCGAAAACAATCACATGAATGGTGGTGGCATTGGCTCCCCGTTCTCAGTGCCACCCAACACGGAAATCAATCAGAAGGGGTCAATAGGAGGGCAAACCAACAACATTGTCCATTATGATGAGAAAGGAAACAGCTTACAGTCTGTGGACCAAGAGCTACAAGATCTATTGGAAGAGCTGACCAAAATGCCTGATCCTTCTCCCAATGACCTGGATCTGGAGAAGATTTTGTGCAGCAAGGCTGAAGATCCACTTGGTCTGAGTCACCCCCAGCCAAACATAAGTACAACTCCAAAGTCTTCCCCGCAGACTTCCCACTTAGAGAACCATGTTGCTAACAAAGATTTTTCTCCAGGCTGCAATCCACCCAGTGGAGGATCCCCTCAGATGAGACCATCATCTGCTGGAGCTAACTTCCAAGTTCCTCCCTCAAACAAACCTGCTGCATCACCCATCTCTACAGCAGCTCAGAGCAAAAACCAGCCACCACCGATGCTCCCAGTACCCTTGCCCAACATGCCTGGCTCCAACTGGCACGCTCAGCAGCTGAAGCAGCTGGCAGCCAGCAAGCAGGTGTCTGGTACCAAGCAACAAGTACAGGCTCCCAGCTGGCCAACTATGTCTCCTCCTGGTCTCTCTCCGCCTTACAGGGCAGGATCATCCCCGCACCATCAACCTTTCAGTCCTCAAAATGTTATGGTGTCTGGCATGCCTGCTAATAATTTACCAGGAAACAACATTCAGAGTCCTCAGAACACTCTGCTTTCAAGCATGACTTCCAGCAGCACACCATCCAATGGCCCCTCTCCCCCTTATGGCTCTGAGAAGCTCTCCAGTCCAGCTCTGAGCCAGCAGCCCTTCAGCCCGCAGAGCTCCATGCTGCCCGCTCTGACAGCAGCCAGCTTGCCAGCCAACAGCATTAAAAGCCCACAGAACAACTTGGTTGCCAGCATGGCCTCCACAAATACTGGACCTTCTCCACCGTACAGGCCAGAAAAGCTGTCAAGCCCTGCTCTGCATCAGCAGCCTTTCAGTCCTCAAGGTACATTAATCTCTAACATCGCTCCCACCAGCAACCCCACAAGTATGCAGAACTCGCTTTTTAAATCAATGTCTACAAACCAGACCAAAAATATGAACATAATTATGCAACAGCCATCCAGTAGCTTACAGCCAGGTCTGGTGAATGAGAGCCCTGTTAACCAAGACCAGTTTTCTTTCAATAACACCAAACCACTGTCTCACTTTGCCTCAGAGTCAGCTACTCAGAAAATGTCCCCTCTGACAGCAGGACAAGGACAGCAGTCCCTCATTCACTATCTCCAGCAGCAGCAGCAGTCTCCAGCCACGCAGCAGTCCCAGCAGACCAACAACAGCCAGTTTCTCCAGCAGCAGTTCCGACAGCTGATGCAGCCACATCGGATGCAGAGACAGATGCAGGCTGCCCCACTGCCATCTCAAAGCAGACAGGTAAGAACCTCTGTTCTGTCTCACACGGCTTATGTGAAAATACTGAGTCATTTATGTTCTTATTTTTGCTTTTCCGTTTGTGTTTCAAATGCGACGTCACTCAATTTCTGAGGTGTGCACAGTGCATACATGGACAAGGCAATAACAACCTCTGGTGTTCCAGAGTAACTTTATTTATTCTTTCGACTAAAGAGAATGATGATGCTTTGCCTGTTTTAGCCCAGTGAAGAACTTTGTGCTATTTTAAAATTTTTTTTTACATATATAGGTGATAGTGTCTTTTAGCTTATATTATAAGCTCCAGAGATATTCTCGTTGCATGTTTCGTTTCATTCTTTCAGAGGGAATATCTTCTTTTTATCTTAGTGCCCTTCAACAGATTCATCTCTGTGTTATGCTTCTGGGGCTAGAAAAGATCAGGTAGGGTGAGAAGTGAAGTTAAAATGTGTCCTTCATGGACAGCAGGTCAAACAGTACAGCTCCTGAATAGCAAAGAGGCAGACTTGAAATACCTGTTACTAGCATTTGCCAGAAGCCATTCCCTGCTTTGGATGAGGGCCATTCCCCACCCATGCTGATCGTGATACCAATCGAGCTGGTAAATGCAAAAATGCAGCTGGCGAAAGTGAGGCAGAGCCCTGGTTTCTGTCCAGGGACCTGCTCCCTGAGACTCAGCGTGAATCTGCTGCTAGCAGATCAGAGAGATGTACTGTGAACAGAGTCCTGGGAGCAGGGAAGGGCTCGGGGACTGGGTCTGAGAGCAGCCTGGCTGAGAGGAATAAACATCTGTCTTTTTGTTCAGAAGAATAGTTGGAAACGCTGAATCTCACCACCAAACCAAGGGCTCTGTTAGGCTGAACCAACACTTCGTAGGCAGACTCCTCCAAGCTGCTTAGCTGTGCACACAGTCACTCCATCAGCAACTTGGGAAGGACTGAGAGAGATACTTCCCTTCCAGCAAAGCAGAGACTGATCTCTGAAATTCTACTGGGATCTGCTTGAGAGCTGAAGTGTGGAATGCACTCCAGAGCCAGGTCTTCTTTGCTCTTCTTCCCTGCCAAGTGACTGGTTCTTAAGGAGGGGCATTTCATCAATCTTGGTGTTAACACTGGTGTAATGAAATATCCTAACGTCCTATGATAGCAATGAGAAACAGGGGATAGTTACAGTATCAGCTTCTGAGTGGTAAGTCAGTGAGGTGCACTGCCACTGTGCCACTTCAGGATCAACTCGCTCTTTTGCAAGTTGTGCACACTCCATTCTCCCTTACTTCACGCAGCAGCCTAAAACAGGCAGCAGGGAAGGAAGGACTGGTGGCTGGCTGAATTTGCTTATGCAGGTGTAGAACAGGTAACAATGGGGCACATCTCGTGCTCTTTAAAGGGTTACCAGGGCAAGGCCCCTTATTCAACAGAGACCTAGAGCAGTTTGTTGCTTCAAGCACGTGAGGACTCTGCTTGTGTTCAGTGGGACCCAGATTAAACACAGAACAGAGTCTTGCTGGCTTGGGATCCAGGCCTGGGGATAGACATACGATTGAAAGGGAGCAAAGTGCAGCAGATCCACGAATTACTGCCCACCAGATGTTTTACTCTGTAGGCAGGTGTGGGTGAAGAATACATTCATGGTGTTTTTCCTGCTTCTTGGATGAGGACTAATAAGTTGTTAACCACAGTGACATAATCACTTTTGATCATGCATCCCCTTTGAGGGTTTTTTTTTTTGGCTTCACCACTGAGTCTGTGAAGTCGGAACGTCCTTGTTGGATTCCTGAGGTTTCCTATGCCCCAGTTTTCCCTGCTTTGCATTTTTGTCTTATACCTCTGAACCCCTTGCATCACTGATTAGCCACAAAAGAAAAAAAAATTTAAAAAAAAATCCTGACGTGAGTCTGTCTAATTGGCTGAAATATACCTTCTTCGAGCAACTTTCCTGGTGCTCTGCCTGTGCTGCACTTTCAGCTGATTCTCACTGTCAGACAGAGAGTTATTATAATCTCGCTGCTATCAGTAAAGATCAAGGACAGTTAAGACAATGATTACAGGTGATGAGCATTTTACATTTTCAGACTAGTTAGGTAAGCTTATGGTGCCTCCCTCATTTTACAGGGAAGACTTATTACAATAATTACACACCAGATGACAGTGCTTCAGTTTTACAGTCTGTTGAGCTGCTGAAGAAAGATGGTGGATGTTCAGGAGTGGAGCATTTTGTAAGGTTTTGATAACTTTACTGCAAATCTCATAGAAGGAAATGGATCTTGAGTGCTGAATTAAAAGAAGGATTACATGGGAAAATTATTCTGCATAGGAATCCTTGACTCTGAGATACTTACTGTGTTTCTTGGAATCTAGCATGGAGATCTGTTATTTGTCTGCAATAGATTTCTTATTTACATTAAGAGATTGATACTGAATTTTGGAGCCCACCTGCTCTGTACCAATTTTACTCCATTAGAGTGAAGTAACACCAGTGACTGTGGTTTTGATTTCCAGCAGTGTATCCAGAGCTGAATTTGAGCTTTGCAGAATTTCAGTGCCAGTTCTCTCCTGAGACAGGTGATGAATAGGACTTTTCAAGCATAGAGCAGTTGTTTCATTAAAAGGCACAATGTTAAAGATTCAGAAGACAGGGGAGACAACTTCTGCATCTCAAAAATTAGTAAACTTCTGGTGGGAAATTGCCCTTTTTAAGCCTCATTCACAGAAATTTGCTCAGAGAAAAATAACAGCATTCCCTGAAATGTTGTTTAGTGCTTAAAAGTTATCCCCTTACTCAGTGTGTGTGTTTGCAAATGTGACTAAAATTAATAAAAAGAAGGCATAGTTCTCTCTGCTTTGGAGCAAGAGGTGCAGCTTTGTAGAGAAGAAGAATGTGGATGGTGGCCAGTTGGAGGGAGAACAATAAACCATGAAATTTGATCCTTGTAGCAGGCACAGCAACATGGGGAAGAGAGCAGCAGCCGTAGACCCAGAGTGAGCGTTTTGCTGTTGTTTCACTGTGTGTTAAAGCAAACATTCTGCATTCCAAAAGCGGGGTTACTGCTGGTGCCTCACAGTTCTACCATTTTTGTAGTTAGTGATGTATCTTTTCAGTATAATCAGGCTGTGTCCCAGATCCTGTCTTGCCTGGACAACTGCTGAATCTGATAGGGCTAATCTCCCCCCATCTGAAGCACTATGTCTTTATTGTTGAGCATGGATGGCTATTGATTGAGGCGCTGACAGTTTGCATTGTGTGATAGTGCAAAGCCTGGCGGGGCTAGCGCTGCTCTCTGGCTATGGGCAGGTTTTCATTTTATTCCTGTAGGGCTGATGCCTGTGAGTGAAATTATACTCAAAGGTCTGGACCCGTAAATCCCCAATATAAAGATGGTAGTAAATGCCAGAGTCAAAGATAGTCTCCAGAACTATCATACACTGTTTTCTGGGGTAAAGCTTGACTTTATTGGCCGCTTCTGGGCTGACAAAAAGCTGCATTTGCCCAGGCAGGTTGAATAGTTGGGCATCTCCCTGATTTTCATGTCTAAATAGAGTTTGTACTTGCAGATTTCCTATTCTGGAATGTCAGATACACTGGGCCCAATTCTGCCTCCAGCAATGCTGATACAACACAGCCACTTCTCTTCTGTCAGTGCCTCCAGTGTAAGAACAGACACAGGGCTGTGTGCGGGGAAGGAGGGATCCCCTCCTCCCTGGAGGTGGGAAAACCAGCCGCTGATATTCACAGTTTAAGTCAGGCTGGAATACAATAAACCCTTTGGGTGGCTATTTCTTTCCCAAGCCCAAGCTGATCTGAGTTAACACTTGGGAGTCTCGGGGAGGAGGGCGGGATTGCCCACTGACTGCTCTGTGTGTGCAATGTTGAGAACCAAAACACAGCTGAAAAGGTTGTTTTGTTGGGGGATGTAGGTGATAAACAGCCATTGTCTGGGAGGGACATGCTGGGTCTCCGAGCTCCACTTGCACCGTAGGAACCAAATGTGCTATTCTTAGAGCTCTCTGCATTCCTGCTGACATCCAGAGAGTTGTACACTGGATTGTCAGTGAAGGGTATATTTGTTTCATCTCCATTGCCAAAAATACTGATGGAGAAAAAATTACAAGAGAAGAGACAGAGAGAAAACTAATATTATTTGCAGTAAAAGTGGCTGTATTTTTACTACATATGGACTGCATATGAGATAGTGAAGAACATGCCGAAGACTAAAATACCCTTTGGAAAGCAAAGTATTTCTTTGACTGTGGTAAAAGCAGTAATATATTATCTGAGTTGGAAGAATAAACTGTAGGTTGCAGAGAAACACCAAAACTTCAGAGCTAGATTAATTATACTTTTTAAAAAAAAAGTTTAAAAATCTTCTTTCAGAGTATAAGTTTTCTAAATGTAGAAACAAAACTGAAGAAGAAATGCACTGTTATAAAGAGCAAACTGACCCAGAGGTTAGATGTCAAAGGTTAAATAACTATAATGGAATACAAAATACAGCTTTTATTAATACAAACAGAAATGGTAATACCATGGCCTGATTTCTAGGTGCCATATATTATGGGAAGTTATTTCTGCCTGTGAAAAGTCAGTGCACTGTGACTGTTAGGTGAGACTGTTCTGACTCAGCAGCACAACTCTGATGCAGGTTGATGAAGAGTTTGGAAAAGCAGAGAACACAGCCTGCATCATCTGAGTACATACAGTTCTTCTGCAAGTACAAGGGAAAATCATGTTTTATTTGGGATTTCCAAGATGTCACAAGGCATCTTGCTAATACATAAAACAATTAGAGTATCATGCATTATTAATAAAACCAAAAGTACTGGCCAGATTTCATATGCAGTTTCAATTCCCTACCCTTTTTCTTCAGGTGTCAAACTTATTTTTAAAGCCACTTTGAATGAAGTTCTGATGGTCTCTTCTCTTCTCTTCTCTTCTCTTCTCTTCTCTTCTCTTCTCTTCTCTTCTCTTCTCTTCTCTTCTCTTCTCTTCTCTTCTCTTTTCTCTTCTTTCTTCTCTTCCATCTCTCTTTCCTCTCTTTCCCTTTTCTTTTTTCTTGGGAACCAAGTTTTTAAAATACTACCTTTTTTTTCTTTTACTAATGCTGTGAGGAGAAAACCAGATTTGATTTCAAAGGGCAATGGTAGCACAATACCAAAGCAAAGCCTTTGAAGGATGGAGAGCTTTTGAAGGCAAAGCAACAAGCCCTTCAGCTAATTAAGTGCCTTTGAATAGGGGAATAAAGGAAGCTGATGATGAATCTGGATTACAGAGAGCAATAAGGCTGAGCCTGGAGTTTGACATCTCCACAGATGTAAAAATATCTTCTTGAATGGTCATTTCTGAATTTATATTTATCTATGCATTTGCACATGAGTTGATTTTTTTTCAAACTTGGAGATTCTCTGTTCTCTTCTCAAGAGAGTCTGAGAGCAGCTTGACTGAAGCTATCAAATGCCATCTTCTCCCTTCCCTCCCCTGTGAATAAATAAGGTCAGATAAGTTTTGGAAAGAAAGAAGTAAACTTGTGGAACAAAATGGAGTGTTTGGCCTCAACATGTCAGCAGTAATACAACATTTTCAGAAGTGTAGTAATCAAGATAAAAAAAGCTTAATTCACATCTGATCTTCTGAGCCCATTGCTCTTTCACAGTGTTTTTTTAAATCGCATGCGTTGTCTTCTTGTGTTCCATTTTGGGTATTTCAAAGCATTCCCCTGTTGCAGTGGAGCCCTTGCAGCCATGTCTTAACCTTCCCACTTCTTTGGCTTGTATTTTAAGATGTTTACAGGCACTGATGTTTCCAACAGCTCTGCCTAATGCACTCATAATTCCTTCCAGTTTAGCTCTCTGTTGTGCTGAAAGCACTCTTGGACACCACACAGCACATCATTAGGGGAAGCAATCTGCAGAGGAGAACCTTTTAAATAGACCAGATCCCTCTAAACACCATGTGGGGAGCATCCTCTCCCACTCTCACCATCACCCACCTTTTGGACCTGAATTTCCTGCGGACACTACACCAAAGCTGCAGAACTTTCCTCGATCCGGTCGGGTCTTTCCCTTGGTTAGGACCTCTTTAATAAAATGGAAGATGTTCTGCCAGCAATTGAGCATTTAGGACACTGACAACTCTATGGGAATCTCACACTGGACAAATTAAAATCCAATTGGAAAGAAAAAAGAGGCTCAGGAGGTACTGTAAACACCAGTGAGGGGTGCTGGAGGCATTCAGGGAAGTCTTTCTCTTCATTATGTGCAGGACAATGAAGCGATGCCTGCGGGGCTGAGCGAGGGCTGTCCAGGGCTTTGGTGGAGAAAGAGGAAGTAGTGCTCATGTGCTGTGAGCATGTGATTTGGCCAGAGAAATTTAGGGCAAGGTGCTGCATTTCAGCCTGCCAGGCTGCCTGCAGTGTTTCCAAGGGCTCAGGACAGGGGCTGTGTGTGGGGGCCGTGTCCCTGCTCCGGCCCAGGCACGGCCGCGGAGCCGCGGGGGAGCGGCGGAGGGAGAGCCATGGCAGGGGATTCTGTGCGACCTCTGAAAACCCCTTGCTTTTGTGGTTTTCAGCTCTAAGCTACAGACAATTGCTTCCTTCTGCTCTGCAGTGCAGGGTGGGAGGCAGCGTCATCTCCCCAAGGTGCAGGGAAAGCGGTGCTATCGTGCTGAGAAGTGTCTGATTCGCCAGTTGTACCCAAGCCCCTCTGACCCTGCCAGCCCGGGTGGACAGTTCCTCTCAGGTTTTCCAGGCAGCTTGCTAGCAGTTCACAAGTGTTCTGGGCTAGACATCGGCTGAATCAAGCCCCATCTGCAGATTTTCTTGCCTTTTTTTTTTCCTCCACATAACCCATTTTGCTTCCTTTATTATCACAGATTTTAAAAAAATTCCATATGCAGAAATCTTTAATTAAAAGCAGTTGAGCAAAAGTTTTTGAACATACATATTTTCTCAACTGTGCTTTTAGATACAATGAAGTTTTAAACATCATAGGAATCCAGGGAAGGACTTGACAACCTTCTCACTGCTTGGCTTCAGGATGAATGCCGTAACTTCCTTCTGTGTATCATTCTTAAAAATAACAACTTGTAGAGTGGTTAGTGATGGGTAAGGCACATCCTCACTTACAAGTCAGCACACCCATAATTCTTGCATTGCAAAGGTGTGTTCATGGCCCAGCATGCTGGGGAATAGCAACGAGGAAATGGTTTCCATGACCCTGTTGTACACCCAACTCATTTCGACTGTGCTGTAAATCCCCATTAATATCAGAACATCTTCATTCCATCTTTCCCATGTTTTTGGAAGGTAGGGTTGTACATCGTCTGTGTTTTCTGTCTCTTTCTTAGTAAATGACAGTTTGGAGAGCTTATGTTGAACTAAAAGCAGCCTGGCTTTTGGAACATGTGCTCACTTCCCTAAGACCATGCCCTACTTATTGCCTCAAATTTGATGCCTAAATTAATAAATAATTTTAATACTTTCTGCAGTGATGCTGTTAGAGCATGGTATCTACCCTTGATTTTTGGGGTGCTTTCCACCTAGTACTGTCTTGTCATAGTCTAAAATTATATCAGTACTTCACAAGGCAAAAATACGTGCAGAACCAAAGTCCAATTTAACAAAGAGAATAAAGGCAAACAAGCGAGTGGGAGAGTCCCTGGGATGCTGTTAATGCCGTGCCTGGCTCCGGCCGGCACTCCGGCAGGGCGGGGTGATGGGAGCAGCCCTGCGCCTTCCTGCTCTGCTCCTCCGTCGCTCCTGCCCGGCTGCAGTGAGCGCTGCACACCAGCTCAAAGTACAAACATGTTTTGTTTCAGATGCAATACCTAGAAATAACTTTCCTGGTAAAATGAACTCAGTCTTTTTTTTTTTCTTCTTTTTTTTTTTCCTTTGGGCATTTTGGAGAAATTTCAGTGTGTGGGTGGGGGAAAACAAAGCCGTGGCTGTAAACAGGAACTGATATTGTCTGTGGGACTGAATGGGGAGAGAAACTGAACTGGCCTCGGTGATTCTCTCATACATCTGTGAGTCTGGAAACACTGGGATGATTCACAGTTTGCTGATTAATACAGGAGCAAGCAAAATGGTGTGAATTAACAGCCATTACAGAGCTGCACTGGATGGCAAATGTCCCCCCAGAACAAATGATGTTTCATGAAGATTGCTTAGAGGAAGAGGTAATGGGTCTTAAATATGAATTAGAAGCAGTCCCGTCAAAGCTGTTAACATTAAGGTTTGAAAGCCAAACTCTATTATGAGCTGTTTTCAAAAACTGTACATTTAGGAAGCCTATCACTCTGCCCTGTTGGCTGTGTAGTATTTCTGTCTCGAGCACTTTGGATATTTCTAGCAGCCAGCACTAGTAATTGATAGAAATCCACAATCAGAATGCAGCAGCTCTTCTTAGGGCTTTGAAGGCTAATCACTCTATTACATGTTTTAAAGTTAAATTTTTTATAGCACATATAAAGGCAAATATCATCATTATCAGTACATAATTCTGAAAAGCTCTACCATTAACAAGAAGTAATCCTGTATTACAATTTAACCCTTTGCATATAGGAATGTTAAAGGAAGAAGGTAGTAAATGCATTACTTTGGTATAAATAATATTCTCTGTATAACCAGCAAAATTATTTAATATTTGTCATTGAAGCAATGAAAACGCGATTCCTTGGATCAGTGTCAGGGAGATGCAGATGTGAATGCAGGTTTTGGACAAAGCTGTGCTGAGCTATTTTTCCCCATTACAGAATTGATGAGAGACCCACAAGGAGGGTAAGCCCTTTAATGTAGCCAAAATAGTGTGATATCCTGGCCTAAGATGTTACATTAACAGCTTGATCTTGTAAAGATTCAAGCACACACGCCTAAATTTACGCAGTGGGAGGTCATTCCAGGACGACTGCAGGATTATTTCTGAGAGCAGAGTGAATCATGTATGTATCTAGGCTTTGTATGCTCAAGAAAGACCAAAGGTGGAGCAGAAGGATGCAGCAAGGGGCCCAGCAGTCACTGGCAATGGAATATTAGTGCTGCAGCAAAAAAAGAGAGGGAGTTGGAAGCTTTGATGCACTTGTTCCTGCCTCAGCTCAAGTTAACATTTGAATTATTTTTGGCTTTTCTGGTGATTTTGTTGTTGTTGTTGTTACTGGGTTTTTTTCCCTCTAGGGGTTAGTACCAGCATTTTACAAACTTGCCAAACTGTGGATAAATTAATGTTTTAATCAGTCCAGGGGTTATTTGAAGTCCTCTTGTGTTTGTTTTTTAAAGTCATCAATTGCAGAAGGAAAATTTGCCCCTTGTAGGAAGAAAAGCTGCCCCATCCTCTCAGGCACAGCAGTAAAAAAAGCAAATGGGGAAAAAAATCTTAACACTTTTTCCGTCTCTTTTGTGATTAGTAGGCTGCTAGTGTTAATGTGTTTCTTCCCTTTCCAGCAAGATGAGTACATACTACCCTGGAATATCAGTAGTATGTATCCCTGTCATAAACAAATCAATTTCTCTTAGTGCTTAAATACTCAGGGCTTTTGAAAGCTTCTCTTTGCATAATAAATATGTTTAATATTTCCTTTGCTCTCTGGCATTAAGAATAAACAGTTACAGCACTGCCTTGAAGGGTAGTTTACAGGGCACTCGTACTCAGGCAGTCTGTTTTCTCTCCCCGTTGCTCTGAAGGCTGTGTTTAAGCAATGAATGAACAATCGTATGAGCATTATTTTTTCGTTTCATACAACCCCCTTTTTCTGCTCCTTTCCGGCTCAGTCAGCACACTTTCTGCAGCGGCATTTTAGTTTTCTACACGGAATAGTGTTTAGCAGCATAGCTGCACGATGAGGATGAGGTACTTCTTTCTCCTTTCCCTCCTCTCCCCAGAGATGCCCTGTGACTTCCTCTATTAGTCCATTAATCGCCGTAGCTCAAAATTCAGTCTGATCAAAGGAGCAGAACGAGGTTGAAAAGTGCAGATTCTAGCAATTGACTCGACTGTTTAGATTCCCTGCTGAGCTCGTTTAGAGCTGGAATTAAGCTATTCCTGCCGTATTTTTCGTCCTTGGCCGGGCGCGGAGGGCTGCGCCGGGAGTGCCGCAGGCAGAGCGGCCACCGCCCGCCCCAGCGCGGAGCCAGCGCTGCCGGAGCAGCTCCATCCCCCGGGCCAGCGCAGCGCCGAGCAAGCTCGGCGTGGTTTGATAAGAAGGTCGGTGTTTACATTGCTTTAGTTACTTGACTACAGGAGAAGTGGAGAACCAGTTCGCTGAATGAGTAAATCTTGACGATTGTGTTTTTAGTGGAAGCGTCGAGTTTCTGTCTCTCGCAGATCTTTACTGAGGTTGGGGCGCGTGCTACGAGTGGGAAAGCAAGAATTAAAACAAAATGTAAATGGGAAATTTGTAAACAACGTGAAGTTTCTTGTAAAAGTTTTCTTTAGGCTGTAATGACTCACTTCAGGAATATAGTTGGTGTTAATGCCTATTTATACATGCAGTTAGAAACTGGTGCTGTTTTCTCTCATTAATAGTCTTGTTTTTCTTGTTTGCTTAAGGCAAAAATGCAGACTGCCCATACCTGTGGTGTTTGCTGCAGATTAACATCTGCTTTTGCAATTCTTACACATCTCAAATTCCTGTTGATGTAACTGGGAGTACAAGCTCTCCAGGAATAGTGTCGGACTCTTGATGTCATTATTTGTGATTCTGCAGTTCCCCAAAGTGTGCTAACATCTCTCAAATAGAGGTAGAGTCATTTGACGTGTAAGTTCTTATCTCATTAAAGTGAATTATTGTTACTGAAATGCGAATGGCATTCTATTATCAGAGAATATTATGTATATAATGGTTTAAGAGCGCTTAAAGTCAGCAAGAACAGAGAAATGCTGATAACATCGCCACAGACTGTGTGATGGTCCTGATATGTGAGTAAATCTTTAACTGAAAAAGGTTTTGCTAGACATATCAGTGTTTTCCCATAATTTAGGACTTGGACTAAAATCCCCAACATTTATTTATGTTGCATTTTACTTTTTTTTTTTAAGGAAATTAAAAATTATTACTTAATAAGAACTTTTTCATAAGAAAAAAATTTGGCATTGAGGGGAGATATGGACAGATCTATTTTGTGTCCAGTCCACAGTCTGAGCTTTTTCCTAGATAGGTGGCCTATATGTCTATGAATTTTATTATTAAAAAGAACTGTGGCCTTCATGAGGGACCTTATGTGGAATAAGGTTAGTAAAGAACTCCTGTCTTCAATGTGTTGCTTCATTCTAGGTTGACACAATATATAAAGTTACTTTGCTGTAGCTTATGGAGAGCTAAATAATAATCCTCAAATTTCGTCCTTTATAAAGCATTTATCAGAATGGTGGGCTAAAATCTTGCTTTCTCTACGATTTCTTGTTTTTTCTACTTATGATAGTACTGAGACATTTCATAAGAGGAAATGCTGTCTAGCTGCATTTAAAATACACATTTTGCATATTTCTGTCTTGATCAAGCCAGGGGGAAGGTACGTACCTGCTGCCTAGATTACTGTCAAACGTAACTGAAAGTAGAGTTGAATTGTACTCTGTTCTCCTAACAGACCCTATTCGCTCCTCTGACTGGGTACTAAAAGGCTTTTATTGCCCTGCCCCACTAACATTTTCCAAATAAGACATTTTTTGCCAGTTTCTGAAGAAAGAGCAGAACAACTACCACCTTAGACAGGCTGGAAGGAGTCCTGTGCCACGGATTATAAACCAAAACAGTTGGCCAGAATAAGGAATTAAAGTAATCCGTGATATTACGAACGTGAAAATGAGATGACCTTCTGTACTGTGAGTTTCTAACCCAGCTGCACCACAGGCTATCGCTGTTTCTCCACACCTTTACTGGGCAGAAAACAAAAGCCCACCCTTTCAGCTGGGAAACTGGAACACATGCTTGCAAATGTTAGAGACTTTAAATGCATTGTATTTTTAACAGTAGTTCGTGATTGGAATGACAGGAAGGAAATGAGCAGAAAACATCCTATTCTATCTCTATATAAAATCTTGCTTGTGAAAGATACAGTTACCACAATAATGATGGGACGCTAATTGATTCATTGTGCTGGGAGACAAGTGCTGAGCCCGGGAGCCAGCGGGGTCATTTTCTTGCTCCAGCTCCACTTTGGTTGTTTGCTGAGGAAGGGCAGGAGAGGGTTATAAAGCTGCTGCCACTACATCCAGTGCATGTTTTTCTCAGAAAAGAAGAGACACCGCCAGCCAAGATCTCTTTCCTTTGGAAATTGTGGCTGGGAAGGGCCCCTTTGGCTCGTCAGACAAAGTGGGCAGTCAGACAGCCCCTTTCCTGAATCCCAGGCAGGCACCAGACGGCTGAAGGAAGAGAGGCACCAGGCTGAATTAGATTGCCTCCTGCTTTGGACAGGCAGGCTTAATTGCTTTGCAGCTGTTCATTTTTTCCCCTTCTCCCTCCCCTGCCTCCTCTCCCTCCTCCCAGCTGACTCTGGAGGCAGCCCCTGCTCCAGCCCCCGGAAACCACCCCAACTTGGGGGCAGAGTATCAGAGGTTTGTGGACTCATTTTTATCCATCTTTATACTCTTTCCTCAAGCCCAGCAGCAAATGGGAGCAGAAAGGAAAGTAGTAAGGAAAAAGTCGGTGTAACCTGGTGGTTTGTTGTTTTTTTCCTGGGTTAGTTGGTGCCCTGGTTTCTGAAAGCTGCTAGGACAGGGGCAGAGCAGCACCGGGCAGGTGGCTCGGGTGGCATCGTATCAGGAGAGGCAGCAGGGTGTCATCACCAGCAGGGCCTGGCATACTGTCCGGGCACACAGACTGGGAGAGCCTTCGAACGAGCCCCGTGCTGTGGCACTCCCTGCAGCAGGATTTACAAGACATTTGGGGTTTGCTCTCCAGAGCTGCTGCTCCATTTACAGAGCTCTCCCAGCCTCCTGCCAGGCAGTGTGACTTCAGCTGGGCCTGGTTTGGTGATGGTAAAAGAGCCTCAACACCAAAATGGTCTTGCCACGACTGTTCAAGGCAAAGCTGTTTTGAACCTTTGAGAACTCACAGAGTTCTCCAGCCCTCAAAAACTGCTCAAGCCAGACTTGCAGATTTGCATGTATCTCATAATCCCAAACTGTCTGAACCTCATGTTTGTTCAGGAAACAAAGTTTGTTTTCTTAATTGCTCTCACTCCCGGATTTAAAAATTTAAAAGATGTTTCAGTGCTGGAGCAATGAGGCTGTGGGCAGCACTCTGCTCACCTGCTCTGCAGAGAGGGGCTCTGCTCACCCACTACTCAGCCAGCCTTCCCGGCTCTGTTCACCTCCAGCAGCAATGTCAAGCTAACCCAATTTTGCAGCTGGTATTGAGTGCCACAGGCAAGCTTCAGCGATGTCTCTTTAATTCCTGAACTTGTAGAATTTTGTGTATATTTTCCCTCCAGTTCTACTGACTCACGCAGTCCAGGGAGCGGAGGCAGTGAGAGAACATGAAAAGTGTAACCCAGGCCCAATTTACTTATCTGTAAAGCCAGCTGTCAGTGAGCCTTTCACCTCTCTGTCCGCAAAGATAGTACCTCCTGTGAGTCTGTTTGGCCTCCCAGGTATAAATATGGCATCAGTAGTACTTGACTGTCCTAGGCCAATGCACCTCCTGTGCTGGGATGCCCTGCCTGGCTGATAGCATTCCAATGGGAAGTGCTGCTGAGCTCACAGCCTGGTGCAGAGCACGCAGCTCTGTGTTGTTGGGGGCACAGGCTGTCATGGCACACTAATCTCTTTATTCTGGACCTGTTTGCTGCTTATTTTTTATTATATCCTTAACAGCCTAAACCAGAACTTGAGGTGGGCACCAGTGCAGGGTTTTGACACATTTCTTTTAAGGCATAGAACTGTAATGGGGATAGTTGCTCAGCGCCACTGGGGAGACTGAGGGTGTCATTCCTGGAAAGGGAGTGTAGCTGCGAGATGCTTTGGTGCTCAGAGAGATTTGTGTCTGTAAGAAATGGATTTAGAAATAAGTTACAGTAGCATGGCAGTGACTTTTTTTTCCCCTAATCTGTTCAACATGCAGCTGTGATAGCTCTGCCAGTTAGATTTGAATTGAAACCAGCTCCACAAGGTACAAAGGCTCTCGAGCCTCATTGCTGAGACCGGAAATCCATTGTGGCTCCTGATTAGTGCTGGTGAAATCGGAAACCTTTCTTGGGGCAGATAATGACCTCGCAAATGAAAATATAACCTGTTAATCCTGAATTTTAACAGGATAGTTATGCAACTCCAGGCCAAATCCAGGATATGTCTTATCTGTGCACCCTTTGGTCAGAAAGGCTTTGCTGATAGGGAAGGATGGGTTTGGACCCCTGCAGTACCCTCTCCTCGGAGCTCCCCTGCTTAATGCCAGGCCTGTGGCCAGAGGCAGCAGAGGGGAGGTGGGGGTGAGACTGAATAAAGAAATCGTGGTTCACATGTTGGGACCACCCCTCTGAAATTGTTGGCTGAAGCACCTTGAGATTGGGTCTGTGTTTAATGTTCCTCCCCATGACAGTCACTACTGCCAAAAGACAGGTGGTCTGGCTGGGGCTATCCATGCTTTTGCAGTCCCATAATAATCCCCTTAATTATGGGTAACGATAGGTTCTGTTTTTTCCTATGTTAATAACAAGTTTCAGGGTATAAATAACTCTGCAATTAAAACACCTAATGATTTACCATTTGACACCTATGCAGTCTGCTGGAGCCTTGGCTTTGCAAGGAATTTTTCCTCCTGCCCTGAATATTTTATAATTGTTCTACAAAGAGCACGTGGATGCTCCAGTCATTAAGAAATGCCAACCAAGGTACATTGTGGCACCAGGGAGCAGAGAACAAATAGCTAGGGCTGTGCTGCAGCCGGAGGGAGCACTCCTTTCAGACCTGCAGCTCTGATTTGTTTGACTAGTTCTGTATATTGACCTTTGTTTTTTAAGAAAAACACAATCAATCGATATTGCTTTCTTATAGGACCCATTAACTCCTTCAGAGGCTTTGTGGGGCCTGTTGATGAGAGCAGCACACGTGTGGCCTTGCACTGCAGCCTGGAACACCTCTGCTGTTCTGCTTTCCTTGGGTGTTTGCAGGGAGAAGCTGCACGGCCCCTCCTTTGTGCAGGGGAAGAGGCAGTCTGTATGTAAATACATGGAAATAGGCCTAGTCACATTTGCCAAGGAGATGGGGGTGATGGGGAGAGGGAAATTCACCTCTGCTTTCCGTGGGGAGGCATAGAGTCCCAAGTGTCATTTCCGAGACTGCCTGTGATGTGTTTGATGTGGAGCCTGCGAACGGAGTTGCTTAAACATACCAGTGTGCCTAAAAATATAAAAATAAAAGCAGTGCTATTTTAAGACTTGAGAATCAGGGATTATAAATAGCCCAACTGGTGTGTTACTCCTGGCTGGGTGTGTCAGTCCTTAAACATCAGCACAACTGTCACTTCCCTTTGAAGCAGCTTGTCGCTAATGACTGCAGCTGCCGAGCCTCCTCTGCATTCCCGTGTTCTCCCGATAAGCACAGGGCACTGATAAGGTGCTCTCCAGGCTGAGTCCATCACACCAGCCCTCAAATGGCCAGCTTGGGCCTTGGAGCACACACGAATGGGAGGTGGGTGCAGGCTGGCAGGGAGCTATGGAGCTGAGATTTAGCGGAGGGAGGCAGTGCTGGCCGGGTACAGCAGAGCTGGCTCTGCTGAGAACAAGCTGTGGAGCTGGGGCTGCTGAACCCCAGAAAAAAGGCAAAATAGTTGTGTGGTTAAGTGCTGGTTTGGGTCTTGTGAGCTGTGGATTTAGTGCTCTCCGTTGTCAGTCTTCCTCTGTGACTGGTTGGGATACATCCTTCTGCTCCCATCATTTAGACTTCTCCTGTGGCCAGTGGAGGGAAAGATGTTTATAGAGCCATTTCAGCTCACCATAATGTGCACCTCCAAGATGTGGTGGACGGGCTGCAGTGAGGGAAGCCTGGAAAACACACCGAGGCTTGGCCCTTGCCTGCTGGAGGTGCCTTTATTCCTAGTCTGTGGAGGCAACAGCAGCTGTGGTGATCCAATATATAAAAGTAAATTAAGTTGAAAATCACACAGGTACCTTAAATAGCTGACTTTTGACTTTCTGACTTTCAAAAGTCATTTTCGTTTTTGTCTGTTTTTCCAGCGTGGTGGCTGGAAAGAAGCACCTTTGATGGTGTGTTCCACTGCCTCCACACTGAGGGTGAGAGGCGGGGGGACAGGCTCTTCCTTGGAGGCTGTTTCCAAGAGGAATTCTGGCTGACTCCTGCACCAAGTAATGATATGTTTATTTGCAATATATGGAGCCAGGACCCATCTCTGGGTGATAGAGATCTGGAGACTAGTAAACAAAAAAAGGCAAGGTTGGAACTCAAACTGTAAGAAGAGTTGTTTGGGTCTAAAGAAAACAACTATAAACCAAATAATGATGGTGTTCAAAAAGGTCTGGAGTGGTGTATGTCAGGACAAGGTGCAAATGTATCTGCCAAGCCCCTGCACTGGTAGGATGCCAAAATCTGGGTTATTCTCACAGGGAGCTCTGAGCAGTTTGTACCCAGAAGGTGACGCAAAGGGACCTTGTTGATCGTCTCTTCTTTTCATAACAAATAGAAATGGGCCAAGAATCTCTCTTGGTGAAGCTGAGTCTTCCCCAGACATGGGGTGCGTATTTCATGTTCTTGCACTGGAGGAAAGCTGGCAAATAGGCATCAGTAAAAGAAGCAAAACACCCTGATGTGTGAAGGTTTCCAAGAGCTCATGCTGAATTCCTACTCTGTAGCCTGCTTGTAACACATATGCCTGTGTCCTGACGGGATGCTCCGCTAGCACAGCCACCAAGCCATTGGTGATAGAGATGATGATTTCCATCAAAAAATGAACAGGAACAACAGCAGTGACAAATAAAGATCTTACAGGTTCAAACTTGATAACCTGACAGCTCCATTTCCAAAGCTGGATGTCTTCAGCTAACTACCTAGAAACAGTATTTTGGTAATCTGCCGACTGCAGTGGACACCTGCGTTCTCCACACGACTGACAATCAGGGAGCTTCTGGGGGGCCTGAACAAGGATCTGAAAAGTTACGGTTAAGTGCCAGGCCAAAGATGAAAGCCTTTTTCTGAAAGTGAAGTTGTTAGTTCAGTCTGAGAGCAGAGACTTCTCCCATGGCTCTCTGTGGTCAGAGCTGCTCCTGGAGGGCAGTGGAAGGACTGATTTAATGCTCCATGTCTCCTTGCTTTTATGCTGAGCTCTAAATCATGCCTGCATTTGGCGGCAGCTTAGCAGTGAGTGCAGCACAGAGCCTGAGTCCCCTGGGGTGCCACAAGCACCCAGATCTCCTCTGGCCTGGCCTGGGGGACGTTTGCAGCTGAGCTCTGTGGCTCTGCGAGGATGCACAACACACACGGACACAGACACACGCACATACAGACACACACACACACACACACCCGTTACGGTATGAAGAAGCTCAGCTTGCTCTTTATTCCCTCTCCCCACTCCCCCTTCTTCTTTTCTGTAATCATTGCAAAACAGGAACAAATGAGTGTGTCACTTTAAACCATGAAACCACTTAGTCCATAAAGACAGATTTGGCGTCTTTGTGCTGGCAGTGACAGGCCAGCGTCACTCCATAGTGATCCCACTGTTCTCCTCGGCCCCGCACCCCACTGCCCTCCCCACCCCCTCCGAGATTTGCTCCGTGTTTGCCTGCCTCTGTTTTTGTGGTTGGTAACCAGCAGAAGAATGGAATGGATTTAATGATTTGTTGGCTGCGGTGCTGGCATGATTAAGTCAATAAAGCTGCAAGCTGAAAACAGTGTAGTTACAGTATATGACTTCAACCTTGTTAATGCATGTTTACGTCCTCCTGCCCAATGTATAGCTGTATATTGCATAAAGAAGATCTGACCAATCTTTAACCCATTAAATAATTCATAAAGTGAGAGCAGACATCAGCTACTTGCGGAGCGGATCAGTAACCATGGGGTCAGCAATAACTTTGGCTCCCTGGACCATATCCAGCATGTTTAAACTCTGATGATGTCACCAGGCAAGCTTCTAACCTTAATCATTTGGATGGGAACAAAGGGAAGTTAACTGTTGACATGCGGTGTCTCCGCAGAAGAAACACTTGCGAGTGCTCTGCAACATCTCTGCCTCGCAGGGAGCGTGGCTGAGCTCCAGCCTCCGAGCCTCTCTTGTACACTTCCCTCTTTCCTTGCAGCAAAAGTGTGGCTGGCCAAATGTTCAAAGGCACGTGTTTCCTAGGCTCCTATTATCTTAAGTGACAGAGACACCAAAATCCCACAGAATTTCAGAGAAATGTTGGCTGACATCAGAATATGGTGTTTGGAGGCACTTGGAAGGTTTTCTCATCATGGATAAATTTTGAATGAAAAACATCTGCCATGTAAATGATGGAGAAGGACATATAATGGGGATGGAACAGGGCAAAGACAGAGATGTGGGAGAGGATATGGAGTGAAACTGGACCATTCTCCCTGCAGTAAAAGTTGTCACAATAAAATATCAAGCAGGACTTGAAGGAAGATCCCAAGATTTTCACACGTAACTACCTCAGCTGGCCTCTTCTTTTTGTAAAGACAAAACACAGGGATGACTTGCCCCAGCAGCCAGCCCTCTTTACACAGCTCCCAGCTGGGCACTGAGGGATTCTCCGGGTGCTGCGATGTCCGAAGCTGTTGCAAGCTGAGTTTTTGAGGACTTAAGGGTCAAGTCACCGGATCATGGGACACATGGCCGGGACATGCTGCACTCCACTGGGCTGTGCAGCCAGGTTAGAGGCCCTGGGAAACCATTACTACTCTGTGTAGTTTAGTGTTGTTCTGAGATGCAACCAGCTGTGGCCAGACCTGGACGAGAGGTGCAGAGAGGAGAACATGACAACGACTTGTATGTGGAGTGAAGCAGGAAAAGCCCTTCCACCTCTCACTGGTGAGCAGCAAGGAAAGCAGCTCTGCCAGGTCTGTGGGGTCATGACCCCAAGGCATGGGAGAGGCACGTTTCAGACATAAACCCCCCCATTGCCTCAGGAAATTTCCCTCATTCCCCTTTTCTAGGAGGAACTTTAATTCCTTTTGGAGGGAAACTGAGACACAGGGAGCAATGAAGTTGTTTGCCCATAGCCACGTGAAGAATCTCTGTAAAACAGAACTGGAAACTGGACCTGGTCATGTGAGCCCAAGTCCATAGGAACGGCTTTTGTCCTGTGACTCAGTAACGAAACAAACTCATTGTTCAAGATCATCTCCTTTAGAGGTTTGGGAATTCACCTGTAATGATCCCAGCCTCCACTTCTCCTTCTGACAAATTGCATGCTCACAGTTTCACGAGCTCACCCTCCACTGTGTGTCCAAAGGGACACTTGCTTGTGCAGCTGAGCTCCTCAGAGTCTTGAATGCACAGCACAGAACCAGGGGTGTTCGCAAACAAGCCTCCAGTTTCTTCATGTCTTCATGACTAGGACTGCTGAGGCTGTTAGAGACACCCAGGTAAAAGCTCTCACATGGCTATTTGTGAGGCAGATGGCTGTGTACAGCAGAGCGTATCTCAGAATCCACCACATCCACCCAGTAATGAATTTTCCAGGTGCCAAAAGATAGGCACCTTGTGTTGGAGATTAGAGCCAGGACCTTCAGTCTGCTGCTGCAAGCATCTGCAGGCAGAGATCGGGGACGAGACTGACCCCCAGAGCTAATGCTGATGATTCTCAGTCATTCAGTTATTCCCTGTTTCTTTTTGGTGGTTCTTTTGAAGATTCTCAATTTAATTTACCTTGCCGTTTTGTTTTGTTTTGTTTTCTTGATTTGCTTTTTACTGTAATCCAGAACAGCAGTCTCTGCTTCAGGGAAGATGCTCCAGAATTTATGGCAAGTCATATCTGATCTGAGTAGAAATTCCATGTTCCATTTTCTTTGTTTTTGGCTTGGAATGTTGTGCGATGCACCTGAAAATCTTTCTTTACCGGTCTGTTGATTTCGACGAATGAACCCACATACACCTAGTGCTGTTTTATTATCACTCACCCATCATAGGGTATTATAGCAGCTGGTATTTTTTGTGCATTGACTGCAGTTCTTTTTCTGCTTGATAGAAAACAGAGTTGCTCCAAGCATATGCTAATGCTAATGCTGAATGGGGGGATCCCAACTTCTGACCCATAGCTAATATCCTGCAAGTCACATGAAGCTACCGGAGATTCTTGAGCTGGAGCTCGAAATGCCTGTGTTATCAGCAAATAAACACCATTAATTGCTTCTAATATGACGTGCAGTGGTTAAATGACAAGATCCTTATTAATATGTGTGTATATCAGCCTTTTCAGTGTGTATGAGGGGGAGTATGAAGTGGTAAAATTATTTAAAATGAGTAGGGAGTATTTACAGGAAGGCATAAAGAACTGTCAGTTGAGGAAAGCAGCATTTTGTTCTTGTCCCAGATGACCTTGCTCCAAGGACAAATCAGAGCTTGATGAAATGAAGCTGCAGATGGCTAGTCTCAACTCTGTAATAATGAAATGACACAAGAAAAAAATGAGACATCTACAGTTTGTAAATACAATCTGAATGGAAGGGGAGAAAAGGGATTTTTTAAGGGGAGATTGAGTTGACTTGGTTACAACAGTTCAGCTTCGGGTGTTTTAATAATAATTTCCATTTAAAAACATAATGGAATCACTCCTTGTTCCCCATACTCAAGGTCAGCTTAATACATTTTTCTTTTTTAACATGTCAGTATCTTGGTTTTAAAAATTTGATCATGAGGACTACCTAGTCACAGCCTATCCATTATTTTAGCATATTACTGATCATTGCATTTTGTTTTGTAAGTTATGGTGGTGATTTTTGACACCTGATTGGGCAGAGGATCTGATGAAACCCCTTTGAGGTGTTGGACTAGTTTAATCTGTTAGGAAAGAGTAAGGGTGTGAGAAGTTTAATACTGAAAAAGTGATGTGATACTTTGTGCCAGAGCGTGCTTTGTTTGTGCACTTACATGAGAAATCAGGAGTAATTATGCTGGGTTTTGCATGTGGGGAGGTTTTCATGCAAAGGGCTTCTCAGAAGTTGTTAGGCAGCCAACTACTATTGAAAGTGAACAAGACTTGGGCATCTGCCTCTGCAAATTGATCCTTTACGTGAAAAGGAAAAAGAAATTAATGGAAATGTTAACTTGGAGAAAGCAGGGGATTTTCAAAATCCCAGTGATCCAGACCACCTCACTGCAGTTCACAGAGGTTTTCAGAAATGGGCAGGTAGAGAACTGATTTATCCCATTAGCTCAAGATTTTCTGACTTTCCCTTTGTTAGTGTGAAATCTTCAGTATTTCTTTTATCAGATCTCTTCTGCTCTCCCTAATACATGAATTCACCAGCCAGTCATTGCACTTCTCTGTAGCAGCTTCTGCTGGGTGTTGAGCTTACTTGACTCCTTTGGAATCTCATCGACACCTCTGAGAGCATGACTTGACATAACACAAGGATTGCTTGAGTCAAACCACTTTATAGATACGAGATGTTGTGGTTTGTCATCACAGCTAGCACAGCCTTGTAGAGACAGGCAGAAGGACTACCAGCCGAAATTGGGTGAGATAAATACAGTTTTAGATTATCTCATTCAATTTATAGGCAAGCTGCCCTCCATGGGAACAAGAGCGTGGTGTCAAGGGTTGGAGAATCACGGCAGCTGTACAACCCAAATATAAATATATGTTCTGTGCAGAGAATTCAGTTTTGGATTGTGACTATATCTTATACAGAGAGGTACAAAACACCCATCCCTGCATCTCTGGGTGTATACACAGAAAAACAGTAACAGACACAGTTTCTGTTAAAGAATGGATTAGTCTGACCCCAGAGTGCTGCTCTCAGGTGGAAGAAAAGTGTGTGAACACTGCAGGTACCTAGGTCCCACTGCCATCAGGGGCCTGGCAGAGACTCTGTGGGTCTCCAGTTTTCCTGAAAGGTTTGCCTTGCATTCAGGATGGTGGATCAAAGCTGTTCTCCAGGCTACCTTCACCTGTGGCCTGGAAATTCATCTGGGCCAAAGGATCTGTTTTCAAGGGAGCTGCTGTTGCTGGACTCTTGATCACACCTCTTTACAAGCACTGCAATCCCTGGGAGGTTGTGTCTGTCTGTTACACATTAACTCTTCCATTCCTCAAGCCCTTGGCTGCTCCAAAGCCGTTTCCCATGTTCCTTATAACTACATTGGTGCTGGTGACAGCATCACCGTTTGATTTCCACATGCCTGCTAAAGGATGCATTTTCGTCTAAGAGAAAAATCACTATTGCAATAATTCACTCTGGATTTTCTGTCTTTCTGTTGCTCTGGTTGCTATTGCTCTTTAAGGACATGTTTTAATGGATGAAACCAGCTCTGAAAATATTGGTAAAGTCTTTGCACAAAAGCTTTATCTAATTCAATTTTTTTTTTTTTAAGAGGGGAAGTGGAAACAGTTTCCATCTTACTAGAATTGTGGGTGCATTTTAAAAGCACTTTGGATACTTTGATGGGATTTGGTTTTGTTTTGAACAGCATGAAGTATAAGAACAGCTATAGGGAAATGAGTGTTCTATCTGCTTTGCTTGAAGGCAGGAGGAAGATCCTGATACAGTTGCTAGCCAGGTGTGGTGATCTTGTCACTGCTCCTAGCAAGGAAGGAGGACTACCTTTCAAGGAAACTGTACATGCTCATGCTGTATGAAAAGAAAAAAAAAACTTAAAAGATTTTTTTTTGTAACAAAACCATATCCCCACAGATCACTTACAGTATTTAAACAAAGCCTTTTCCTGACTGACAGCCCCCAAGATAAGCTTAGAAACTTGAGTCTGGCAGTATTTCACATGCTTGTGTATCAAGTAAATGGGTGAAAGATGGGTAAAAAAAACCCAGATCCACTGAACTGCACAGTTTGTTTTATCAATGTTCATACATTGTGCTAAAGCAAACACGCAAACAAACAGAAAGCTTTGGAGCATTTCTGAACTGAAAGGCTGTTTTATCTTGAAGAGCATCTCTGAATTGTGAGCAGAATAGAGGAGGAAAAAAGACAGAAAACTTCCAAAGAGCAGATGGATGGTTTTGTTAACAGCAAGAAGCAGAGGCAAGAAGCACAGGTAACCTCAGACTTCCACATAAAGCAAGTGACAGTGGCATCTCACAGACATCACACTCCTGAGTGGGCTGACACGAACCTTCTGACAAACCTGACCCTGGATTTTGCTTGCTTTATTTGTATGCATAGGTCACCATCTTAGTATCTAAGTGCATTAACAGCTGTGGAGGCCGTGAGCCTTCTTTGTAAAGGTGGCATCAAGGTTTCCTGTGGGGATGCACAAAGTCACTACACACCAGGAGTCTACGTGTGGCTTCTCTGTAATTCTAAGTCATGAAACTCTTAAAACCATGAAGTTGGCTGAGACCGCTTTAATGCTGTTGGTGTTTTAATTGCTTCGTCTGTAGTGTTTGTAGTGTGGTTCTGCCCAGGGGTCTCAGTCCTGGGCTTCAGAACAAAGTGCTGCCCAAGCTTTTAGTCCCCACCAAAGAGATGCAGTGCAGCTCCTGGATGGAAGAGGATGCATCAGGGAGCAGGTGGAAGTGCAGGGAAATGCAGGGGCATTAGTTTGAAACTAGTATTTGCATTTTCTCAGCAGAGTACAGAACTCCCTGTATGTAACAGAAGTCCTTAAAATACAGAACAAAACTTGGTTCGTGAAACTTCACCCCACCCCTAGGGAATAGCTGTCCCTGCCATGAGTACAGATTGCCCACAAGTCCCGAGCCCAGGAGCCAGGGCCCTAGAGCAGGTCAGGAGTGGCTCTGCTCAAGTCCTGTATCCGTGGTTTTCTGGTTGTTTCTTGTGTTTCTTATTTACTATGTGATATCGTGGTAAATACCTCAAGCTAAGTAAACTTTGGTTGCAAAAAAACCCCCAAACCTGATGGAAAAAGCAGTTTGTCCCACTCTTGTACTTAGAGCAAACATCCACCCTGGGTGCCCCATTTCCTTTGGTCTTTTGTTTTTATGCTGTGACTCATCTCAACAGCCCTTCTCGTTTAAGCTCTGAAATCACTGGATTCAGCTGGATGCCTCATTGGAAGTAGAGGGAATATTTCTCAAATCAGCAGTATCCTTTGAAATGGAATAAACTTTTTAAATTCAGGTACTAGAAATATTTTTAATTAGCCACGTTTCTGTTCCTCCACTACTGCTAATGCTTTCGGTTAGGAAGTGCAGCTCTTCCCCGACTCTGCAAATATCTACTGAAATTTGCAGTGCTGCCTGCCTCTCTCTCAGTAACCTTGCTGTGACCTGGTTATCTGTTAGAACCACAAAGAATTCAGTCTCTAATTAGTCCATCTGTTAACTATTGAAATTCATGACTTAGTTTTATTGTCTGAGCCTTTAACATAATGCTGAATGGTCTCACCTGGCAGCTTATTTCTTATAAAGCAAATGTGCCTTT
This sequence comes from Callaeas wilsoni, assembly GCA_013398955.1. Classification (NCBI taxonomy): domain Eukaryota; kingdom Metazoa; phylum Chordata; class Aves; order Passeriformes; family Callaeidae; genus Callaeas; species Callaeas wilsoni. Next base: position 72,895 of record VWPU01040840.1, read on the forward strand.
CCGAGAGCCATTTTGGTGCAGATAACTGTCTTTTCAGCATTGGACAAATGAGTCTGTCTAGCAGCCTGCAGTCCCCTTCCTGCCCTCACTGAAATAAATTGTACATCTCCAATAGCTCTGGGCTTAAGTCAATACAGTTTAACACATACAATTTCTTTGTTATATTCTTTGGAGTTACACCATAAGAGCAGATGGGAAAGTTTAATAATGATAAATGAGTTTAGTGTTTTCACATAGTCCTAAAAAACAATGAATGCTCTTTATTAAAGATTAGAGGGTGTTTTACATACTTGCCAGAGAGTGATTAGAGCTCTGGTTCAGATCCTCAGAAAGTCTTGCTTTTAAATTCTTTTTGGACTGTTTGTTAATGAGGATTCAGAGGAATTAGGGGCCATAAATTTACTCATTCTTGCTTAAGTGAAGCCACAAAGTGATTACTGGATATCACTAAGTATTGAGGACTGAAGTTTATCAGCCATGTTCACACAGAACGATTCATCTCCACGCTTATTTGCTGCAGTTGTGCATTTCGTACGTAGCCAGATGATGTGGCTCAAGCTCGTCAGGATTTTTGGGAGGATGTAGATTCATAAATGGATGTGGTACAGCTGAGTGGCACTGTTTGCACACTTTCCATTAAGCAGTTGCCCAAATGGCTGTTGAAGCAGACCCACACTCGCCACAGCTGGGAGCAGCGACCTGCGGATTCGCCCGCCGTGCGCCAGTCGGGCGGCTGCGGGGCACTGCTTCCACTGGGCTGTGCCATGCCCTTTACAGTTGCAGTCAGTGGCTGAACAGTGACAGAACCACTCCACATTCCTGCAGCCTGACTCTCTTCTCCCTGCTCTCAAAAGTAGTGCATGAGATACTAAGTCAGAATTGTGTAGCTTTCCCCAAGGCCTTTCTGAGCAGAAATTGCCCCATCGGGAAGCCCAGGGAGTGCTGCAGGAGCTCTGGACCTGCTGTGACTCTTTGCCTGGCAACAGGAGCACACATTCTCAAACCCACTACTCAGTTCCAGGTCTGCGTGGGGTGCCATTTAGTTAGGGATTCTACCCATTTTAATATGAGTTTTGAGAGAGGAAAATGGAGAAAAACCCCTGATACTTACATGCAAATACTTTTTTTTTTTTAAAAGTCAAAGTCAGAACCCCCCATAACTCTCTGCATCCTCCAGTGTAGCTGTACAACTCAGCCACACAGATCCTTGGGTGGGAACACCCACTTCCAACATTTCCAGCATTGGCACCAGAATCCTCCTCTCTTTGCTGTCTTCCTAGATTTATAGTGGGATAAATCCAAACTACAGACGAGTTAAGATTATGGCCGCTTTGGCTTGGTTTTACTAGGGGAAGGAAAGTGATTTTTCTTGGGAAGTGATGAAAAGGAAAAATGTTTAAAGTTCATTAACCTTTGGTACAGATTGCAGTGTCCTTTAGACTACACCAGAGCTATTCTTAGTCATGACGTGCGAGTGGTTATTTTTTATTGTACAGGAATACAGTAGTTCCCACTAGTGGTGAAAAGAGAGAACTTTTTCCTTTTCCTTTCTGTTTTTCTTTTTTGTCTTAACCTAAATGTGAACTTGTAGAAGTCAGGATTTCAAATTCACTCTTTGGCTTCTCATCTACGCTATTTTGTCCTAATTTCCCCAAAAGCAAACTGCATATCTCTAGATTGTTTCTTTACTGGCTAATTAAGTGTTATACAACTTTGCTCTGAAAAACTCAGCAACCCATTCGGTGTATTTGCAAATGAACTTTGCTGATTGTCATTATTGCTATAGGGTGCCTGCAGAAAATCCCATATAATTAAGCAGTTGTACCACCACAGCACAAGAGCCACAATTAGTAATGTGATTTACACTTCTTTACCATTAATAATATGGAAAAATCAACGTTATTTTCTTGATGATGTTTAGGAGAAATTAGAATGAGGTGGACATGATTAGAAAAAGAGACTTTAATGTTATGACTTGTTAATGCAATAGCCCAGAGCAAGACATCAGAATGATTGTCCTTGCACTAAACTCCTTTGCTTCAGTAAGCACAGACCCTCTGCGCGCCACAAGACAAGTTTGGAGGAAATTGGATAGATGGCAGGGATTTTGGTGGTATGAACATTTCAGCATCTTTCATGTGCAGAGTACACAAACTGAATCTCTCCACTTTCAAATATTCCCCCAGAGGCAATCTGCATTATTCAAAGCTTAACTGTGGCTGCAGAATCCTGTCTGACATGAAAGCAGACTGCCAGCTTAAAATGAACTTTCATATTTACATCTGTAGTAAATCATATTTACTTTTTCCTCCCCTCCTCTTTTTCCGTGGGAGAGAGGGAGAGTAAAATGGGTAGGAGGGAAGGGGGAGGAGGAGAGATGTCCAGCAGAATTGTAAGCAAAGCACCAGTAATAAAATCTAGTCTTATGAGACTGCCCATGAATAGGAATGATAATGAGAGCAGTGATGAGCTGCAGGTTTGTGTCTTTTAGTAAATTATCTAGCAGGCATTTACATTTCATCAATTGTGCTTTTGCATAATAGACCGAAGTGCTACAACAAAAGGAGGCACCATAAAAATGAGTAATTTCAGTGACCTTCTTGGTAATCCCTCTTAGAAAGAATGTCTTGGAAGGAGTTGGATGATTCCTCATGGTGAAGCCTCTGTGGAAAGGTGCCCCAGGCTCAAGGAGCTTTCCTGGTGACAAATGCCTTCCCAGGCTTTCTTCTGGCCACTCTGAAACATGGCTCGTATCCTGTTTTCTCCATCAGAGAAAAATTAGAGCATGCTTCTAATTACTGGGAGTCAAAAGGCAACAACCATTTTCTTCTTGCTTATCTCCTGATAACATTGATTCTCAAACAAAGGATGTGGGCTTCCATTCTGAAAACAAAGGAAGCATGGCCCAGCTAAGGATGCTGGAAATAATATACATACTTCTCCCTGCCAATAATAACAAAACATCATAAATAATGTAGAAGCTGGATGTGAAAACAGAGAACGGGGAATACGCTGGTGCTGCTGTTCCAGGGTACAGCACTCACAGGATCTTGTCCTTAGCGAGGCCTTGACTTCTTCCCTCATTTTTCTCCTGTATTTCCCTGAATACCTGCCAGCTCCTAAGATGTTTAGAATTCAGTATTTTTAAAATTCCTTTTCCATTTTGGGTTGTGTCTTTACCATGTTCTGGTGAATTATTTTTTCTCTCCTCCCCACTATACTCTTTCTTTGGAGGCAAGACCTCAGCTGTCAAAGTCAATTTGGATCTTTCACTGAGGACTTAAAGCGAGGCTGGTTCGTGCCAGGCAGGAGCAGGGCTCACTGCATTTATTACTGATTTGTGCCCAGGCATGACCTGGCCCTGCATTTTTGCATGTTCTTCTCTCTTTTCACAATGACCTGTTCTTGTTCATCTGATCTTGAAACCCACAAGAACCACTTCAATCCCAGGCCCACATCTCCTTTATCTCTCTGGGTCCCTGGTTGGATGGCACCTTTTCCACTCCTGTGCCTTTATTTTGGTCTTTTCCTGTAGGTTTTTCCTTTACATTCACATGCCAAATCCTATCCTGATGCAGCTTTCCTTTCCTTCTGTCTTTCAGTGTAACAGTTGGAGAAGTTGTGAGAAATGTGATGCTTTACTTATATCCCTTCTGCCAGCCAGGCAGCCCTGTGACTGCAGCAGTGGTAGTGAAACCCATGGCCTTGGGCTACTCATGAGGAATTTTGGATTAACCTTTAGCTTCTCTCACTTCTTCTTGTGCTGATCCTTAGAAATCAGAGCACTCCCCCACCTCTCACTGTCCTCGCTGTAACACACAGGGCCATGTGAGTCCATGAGGTGTTTTGGCCTTGGGACAGCTGAAGACCGAAGAGAGGGCATCAGCAGAGAGGATAAGGGCTTCTGTTGTTACCTCCCTGATGAGATTAATTTTCTTTTTTTCATCTTTCTTGGCAGGATCAAAATCCTGGAATTGTTGCCAGACTGCAGGAGCCGGGCTCCATCCCAAGCGGCGGCTCCGTGCCGGCACCGGCCACGGTCAATGGGTACACGATGAGGAACCATTTACTGAAGCAGCAGATAATGAAACGGCAGCTGATGCAGGTACGATGCCGAATGCCTCTGTGGGCTGCTGTGCTGTCCACCCCACTGGGAAGGACAGGGCTAACTGAGTGAGGAAATCATCAGTCAGCAAACACTAAGGAGTGACCTGGAACTGCTGGGCTGAGTCAGGCTGTGGTGAGTCTAGGATGAGGCCAAGAGAGGCCAAGGCCAAGTGCTGTTCTGCCAGAGTTGAGTGCAGATCTGCCCCCTCTTATGCAAGGGAAGGATTTGGTCATCTCCGTATCCCTGACGTCATTTTTGGTCAGCCACAGAGCTGGGAGGGAAGATGCAGAGAAGGGAGGCTTGGAAAGTGAGTCAGCTCCAGAGAGATGTTCTCCATGCTTGCCTTTCTCTCTGGTTCCCTGGGGATTTAGCAGAGCAGATATTAGGCTCCAGTTTGACCAGGACTTGACTGGTCTCTCTAGCAACAGAAGCCCCTGTAGGAGGTTTGCAACAGGCTGTGTGAGGAAGCTGGGATGGGGAAATCCCACAAATGAATTGAGTGGGCAGCAGCTCTGACCATGTGCCTCTGACTTTCTGAATGTGCTGCTGGATTTGGGTCAAGGAGACTTATTTCTGTGGATGGGAAATGAGATGAGAAGTAGCTCAGTAAAACCCTCAATGAAGTCCTGTGCTGCTCCTTGATCAAACTCCCTTTCAAACTCAACTCTGCCTCCCTGCCATCACTTGGCTGCAACTTTTTCTGGGCCACTCTAACACAGGGGGAGCCACCCCTCAGCTTCCACCATGCCCAGAGAGCTCCCCAGGTCACAGCTGCTGCCCACAGCAGGGATGTGAGTGCAGGGTGGATTCTGGGGCTAAATGGTAGGAGACTTCAATCAGGTCACCTGGAGTAGCCCAGCAATGCCTTGCTCAGGGAGCACCTGCTGTGGATCCCTGGCTCCTGTGTCCTGGTTAGAAGTGGCAACCAGCACACAAGGGGATGGTGCACATGGGCAGAGCCTCCAGCGGCAGCACGCTTCATTCACGAGCTGGAGAGCACAGGAGTCTCCATGTTCGTCCAGCTCGCCTTTGGCTGCCTGCACAGCATCTGCTGAAGGTGGCATCAGGACATCTTTGCAAGAAGGGGAATGTGAGAAATTAAGATTCAGTCTGAAATAAACTGTCTGGGCTGAGTCTCATCAGAGGAGGGAGGTAAAGGGTATATGGGAGAGGTTGTTAATGATAGTGGCTACAATTCAAGTGTCTGCTGCTCTTTTGCTTGTCAAGAGACAGCAACTTGACTATTACTCCCCTTGTTTTCCAGGAAAAGCAGAGACAAAACATGCTGGGAGTAACATCTGAACAGAGGAGTTTGTTTGCAGCTCAGCAGATAAACCAGTTTCAAGGTAAGGAAGGAAATGGCATGGTCTGAAAATCCTCGAGGTTCCAGGGCCTGGTGTCTGGTTAAATAGAGACACTTAATATTTCTCTGCCCCGAATTAAAAGCATTTTGCATTTCATCACATATTGTGAGAGTCTCCTGTTTCCTTATGGCTCCAGTATAACTCTGTTACAAAGAATACAAAGGAGAAGCCTCTGTGACATGAAAGAAAGACAGAGCAGCAGTTTTTAAAGGTTTTGCCATGTTTCCAGGGTGAATCTGTGCTCACCAGCTAACGTGTCTCTTTGTCCACAGCCGTGCAGCAGCCCATTCCTGCTGACTGCAACCAGGTGATCCCAACTCCTCCCCCCAACCACCGCATGCTGCCGTCAAACCCAGCCATGCTCCAAAGCACCTTGGGCTCTGGCATGGCCCCAGCTACCGCCAGCCAGAGCAGTGGGACGATGGTGATGATTCCACACAACCCTGGCAAGCAGCAGGGGATTTTTCCACCTAATTCTGACTTTAACATCCCGCTGCGGCCAAGCCAGAACTCACTGGGTATGAACTCGGGGTGCCAAACTGTTCACAGCCACTCCACTGTGAGGCCGGGAATGCCGATGGGAGGCTTCAGTTCTGGCTCCTTAGCAAATCACTCTGCAACACAGCAACACTTGAGGCAGCCGAGCATGCCAAGAATCCCCAATGTCTACCCCAATTCATCTGCCCAGATGTGGACGCCGACTACTGTGCCAAGAATGCCAAATCAAAGCCAAATGGACACCAGCATGCAGCAGTTTTCCGGGAACACGGTGTTCTCCAAACAGAGCGTGAGGCCGAGCACACCGGGGCAGGCGTTCTCCCAGCAGGCTGTGGTGCCGCCGAATCAGATCGCTCCCGGCGTCCAGGTCAGGCAGATGCAGAAACTGAACATGGGACAATCTGGCCAGGGCTTGAGCTCAATGAGTAATCAGAACTTGAGACACAATTTAACCAGGGGACCGTTGCCAGCTATGAATGTTATGAAATCGGTGCCCCAAGGAGTGTCCAGTTTTAACCACCTCAATCCTGCCCCGGGCCTCGGCCCGCCCAGCTACCCCTCCACTGGGCAGCCCGACGCCTTCAGCAGGATGAGCGCTGCCGCCGAGCTGCCCCAGTACGACTTTGTGTCCCAGCACAGCAATTCCATCATGCCCGCCAACTGCAGCGACACCGACTTCCTCGACTCCCTCATGAAGAACAGCAGCAGCAACGACGAAGAGTGGTTGAACAATCTGACAATGATAGATGACATTTTGGGACAGCACACTCAAAGCTCTGGACACGTTTAGCTCGGAGAGAAGCAGCCTCATTGTAAATAACACACGTATGGCTCTGAACAGAACAGACAACCCGTGAAAGCCGCTGCCTCGTTCAATACAGAGGGAATAGACTCAGCCAATTCTTTGCCTGCATCAAAGTTTAATATTGGCAGTTTTTCAGATGACTGTATATATTTGAATATTTTGTAAATTATGTTTTCCTAAACCTTAAATGTAGAAGTATTTATACTTCTTTGCTGGACTCTTTGTAAATAAATCTATAGCATAACTTTTGGTTTTATTATAGGGATTTCATTATACCTTGTTATAAATATGCAAATAATATTGTTAGTTTCAGTAATACTGTGTATTACAGCATAAAATACTTATGTTTTTGACATAACTTAACACATGATCTAGGGGTGTCATTGCAACCAGACTAAGCAGAAATCAAATGTGGCATCTGTTCTCCCATATCAAGAAGGAAGATTGAAAAGTTGCATTAAAAGTAAATAAAATCCCTAAAAGGAGCTGCTGATTCCCTTGTTGCTCAGTCTTGCAGACCAAACCTGGTACGGAGGTCCCATCCAGGCACCCGGTGCATTCAGGGATCTGCTTGCAGAGATCCATTTGCCAGATCCTGGGCGTGTTCTCAGTTTGATACACTCCAGTAGGTCGCTGCGCCACTGCCGGCGCTGTCCTGCAGGGAGTGTGTGCTCGTGACCTCCCAGCTGCTGGCAGGTGTGTGCCTGGGGCTCGCAGCCTTGGCCTGGTGTGGCCCGTGGTGGCCGCACTGGACAGGAGGTGCTGGGCAGGCACTGCCCAGCTTCCAGCCACTGAACCCTTCAGCAAAAAGGTAGCTCTGGTTTGTGCACCTCTGCCATGTATATTTGTAGTGTACAGGTGATTTGTTCCTGGTTTTAAGGCTTTTCATAATTTCTGTTTTAATGTAAGACTTTTTTCAGGGGAAAAGTCTATAAACATTAATAGTTAATTTTTGATGTTTTTCTGTCAGCTACTATTGTCCTCTGTATATTTAAGAGTCTGTTTATAAAAGATTCACTGTACTGTAAACTTCTTAAAATGTTCATACTTCGTGTAATCATATTTTAATAGTCACGTCATATTTCGCAATACATTTGTAATATAACGTCAGCTTCAAGCACAGAATGTTTTTTTCTTCATACCATAATAAACTGCCAGGGGAAAATTTCATATCTTTATGTGCTCATTTTTCAGCTACAGTGTTTTGTACCCGCAGATATTTGAATTAATTTGATTTGTCCAGGATGCTACAACGTCAATCTAATAACATGTACAAATGCATGTGTGCTGTTGGTAGGAGCGGTGGGCCGGACAGAGAGTTTAAGCAGGCTTTAATTTTATTTTAAGGTGGAATTGCTGAGGCCCGCTGTCCTTTTCAAGCGTAATTATAGGTGAATGTGAAATTAATCTCTGTGGGTTTTTTTTTTACATAGCACCATGTTTATTTAAGTGACAGGTCTTGTGTGCAAATGCTGAGTGTGAGGCAGTGAGAAGGGGACCTTGCTCATTCTGTGACACCTGCAAGGGCAGTGGTGGGTACAGAATGTCACTGCTTCGACACAGAAATTATCTTATGGGAGAGCTGGAGCCTGTCTTGGGGGAGGCCAGGCTGAGAGGAGGGGTAGGAAAGAACAGGAAAAATTTAGCAATGTTAAATAAATGCACAAATAGAATCTGGAGCTAAAATTGCCTCCATTTAACTGAGCCAGACACCGCCCCAGCTTCCTGGTGGAGAAGATGGAGAAGATGTGTTGTTGCTGCCCTTTGTCCCAGGCACACTGTGGGCACTAAAAGCCTGAGGAAATCTCCTGGGGGGATTCCTTGCTGGAGGGAGGGGTTTGGCAAGGACGTTCCTGTCCAGGGGGGGATCCTTCTCGGAGCCTGTTCTCCAGAGCTGAACGGCAGAAAACAGCTCCTAAAGTCAAAAATGAGAGGGGACAGTCAGGATTTAAGGCAGCCAGGAACATGCTCTGCTCCTGGTGTGCAGATGGGCAGGAAACCTCCCCAGCTACAACCACTCCAGGCTTGTCAGAGAGCCTTGTGGCTTCCTGATGGCAAAGGCAGATCCCACAGAGCCAGAGGTTTTGAGGGGAATGACCCCTAAGCAGCTTCATCTCGAGTTTGATGTGTACTTGTATGAAACCAAGGTGAGGAAGAAAAAAGCCAGTTTTTCCGGCAAAGGAAACCAAACGATTGCCCAAAACATGCTGTAGAACTCAGCCAGTGTCTGAGGAAGGCAGAAATGCCAACTTGCCTCAGGACAGCAGAGAGGGGGAGTAATGCCCATGAGTGAGTCTGTGGTGAGGAAAAACGTGAGTTTGTTTGGCTGCGAAAACTGGCACCATTTCAGCAGCTTTTCTGTCCTGACCCATGTCCTGCCAGGGCACAGGGAGCTTCAGGGAGTGGCAGGTCTGACACAGGTCTGGGATCCAGAGGTGCCCGAGCCCTCCAGGCCAGCAGCACAGCAGCCACTGATGGCAGAGAAGGCATGCTTCTCTTTGGGATATTAATAAAAATAGCAGAAATGTCCTCTTTTCATTCTTCGTTTTGTTTGTGTCAATACACACTTCATCTTTTCAGTTCTGCATGATTTGGGTTACAAACACTGTGGGGAGGATGTCTTCAAAAGCCAACTGTTTCCAACAGAATTTTTGGAAAACAGTTTTTCTTGTACCCCTGTTATGTACGCACTTGTTTTCACTCTGGTTTTTTTATCTACCTTTTGAGCTGGTAGAGCTTTTCACCCTCCTGTATCCCATTCCTCATGCCTCAAGAGGGAATGATGATCCTTCCTTGCCACAGAGGTGTTGCTGGAAGAAGAACCGGACTAAGTATAATTATTATTGTCTTACTGGTTGTATTTGTAACTATGCTTTAGTAAACATGTCTTTTGGGGAGTTGGCACATAACCACAACGACCAGTGCCCTGCTTGGGTAGCAGCCCGACTGCAAGGCTGCTGCCTCTCCCTGGGTCTGCCAGCTGCCTGGGCTGGAGCACAGGCACAGGGAAGTGCAGGGCAAAGGCATGACGACCACAGGAGAACATTCCAGCAGCTGGAGTACCAGCACTGCAGTCCTGGTTGGTGTCAGGCTGTAACAGCTAATGACAATTAATTGTCTGTTTTTCCTGGAAAAAAACTACCTTTGTCTGTACTTTGCCTTGTCTTTTCTTCTCTCTGTATAAAGTGTGAAAAGGCTCCAAGTGTCATCCTGCCTTCGCTCTCACGGTCTGTGTCATTAAGGCAAATAGTTACAGCTAGTAAGGGCTAGAGAGTTGTAGGACTAAACCTATCTGCACGGTTCTCCTGCTGTGTTTACTGCACCAGCAGATCACCCCACAAGATGTACGTGGACTTACACCGTGAGCCAAATTCTGCCGCCGTGCAGTGTAAACACACAGTAGATCTCCTGAAGGCAGTGGTATAGTACGGGATTTATACAAACATAAATAAGAGCAGCATGTGGTGCTCTGGCAGTGCAAACTGAATTTGGATTTCTAAAATAGTTACAAGGAACGAAGTGTCTGACAGCACTCGCTGTTGAAAGCCATCATTTATTTTCCATACAAGTTACGTCACCAGACTGCCCTCATAATTATGGCCATGAAAAAACAGAGGCAAGGCAGTAAGCTTTTCCTCTTGGTTTCTAAAATAACATGAAATGCCTATAAAGGCCAGAATTTCCAAAGACCTGAGCTCACTGAAAGCCTCTCTCACTGAAAGATTAGTAGCATAGGTAAGCCAGACTTAACTATGGAAAAATTCTCTTTGTGGATTGTACTAGTCTAAAGCAGCCCATTTATAACAAAGGAAAAACAGAAAAACACACTCATTCCTATTAGGCAGTAGGCAGGGAGCGCCTAGGAATAGATGTCATGGGAGCCTGGATCAGACGATTTCCCTGGGAAGCATAGCCCTGACTTATGCAGAATCTGAGCCCTGCTGCTCAGTGGCTCTCCAGGATTGATTACATGTCTGTCTTAAGAAGCTTTCAACAAAGGAAGCTGCACTGATGTTGAAGTGTAAGGTCAAGCTCCCCTCTTGTGTAGGATGTTGTAAATCAGGAGCTATTCCACTGCCTGCCGCAGGGTAACCCCTGTTTTACACCTCTCTGGGAGCAGAGCAAGCACCTGGCAAGAAGCTGGCACTTGTCTCATGGCCCTGCCCGGGTGTCCCTGCACGGTGGGCGAGGGGCCACAGATGCACAGGGTGGCCCCAAGGGAGGACTCGCTCCCTGCTGGTACTGCAGGGCAGCAAGGACATGGGGAGGCATGAGGGCAAGCGGCTGCTGCACTGACAGAAAGGTGCCACATGCTCCTGGGGGGACACTTGGCCCTGGCACATCTGCCCAGCAGTTATTCAGGCTGAGCTCAGGTTTTGGTGCTTAACTCCAAATTAATGCCTGTTTCCTTCTATTCCCTAATATAGATAGCTAAAGATAGAGAGAG